>VZRN01000806.1:1869640-1886858 GCA_013397935.1 Dasyornis broadbenti
AAAAAAAAAATGCAGGAGCAACCCCATCAGTGCACAAGCTACCAACTACTTCCAGGTGGGAACCAGGTATCTGCAGGCATAATGACAAGGACAGATGCTCTGAGCCAGCCTTCTCTAAAATACAGAGTTTACCAACATTAATGACCTGACATAAAATGCTAAAATCCCAGCATTTCACCTCAGCATGTGCACAGTTATACATGAGACAAGGAGGGCAACAGAGGGAAAAACCTCATGTACCCGCTTCCATTGTCACTTTCAAGGCTTGTCTTATCTTCTTCAAGGCACCTTCTCTTCTTTGAGGGACTTCCCACCCCTAATCCTCATGCATGACACAAGGCAGAAGAACAATTATTTACATTAGAAACCTTTGGTGTTTAGACTGGCCAAGAAATCCCTGGTGTGCAGAACAAACAAAGAAAATTCTTTCTTCAAAGTGTATATATTCAAATAATCCATTGATAAAAATATTCCGGGCGTGGCCAGTCTTTTCGGTCTTGGATGCCTCTTCCCTGTGAGCCATTATCAATATACATCACACATTCCATCCCCTTCTATCACCCTGTCCAAAAAAAAGGATAAAGGGTTCCCTCTGTTGTTGAAAATACTCAGGCTTTGTTTTAAAACAGCTTTCAAAACATGTCATTGTGAGAGCGAGAGACAAAATACATCGTTCTCCAAACACCCTGCCCTGTCCTTCCTGACATTCTTACTAATTGGCGTCTTTTTGCAGATACTCTTCTCATCTGCTCTTGTAAGGAAGGAGCTTCTATTTTCAACCAAACCTGAGACTGGTGCCTTGGGGTTTGTGACCCTTTGGTGTCTACCCTTTTCTGGACAGCATCTGGTCCACTGTTCACCTTCTCTCTATTCAAGATAATTTGATGCTCCTCTGCTCTAGACAACCCTCTCCACCTGTGAAGCCTGGCCAGCCCTTGTACCTCTGTGCCCCTCCTCCTCCATCCTCTGACGGGTTTGTGCTCAAAGCCACCTCCTGCTCTCCTTGTTTGTTTGCTGCATCTGTCCGTGCACGTAGGAAAAATGTGTGTTGCCAGGGGCATGGATAGTTCTTTTAAAACATGTACTACACCCAGTCTAGTGGGAGTCCAATCTCCAAGTATAGCAAGGCTGGCAGTAAAATAACTGAACCCCCTTATTATGCTGCAGGCTTGGGAAAATCTGCTCCTGTCTTAGGCAGCAGCTGGGAAATTGAAGCTGACAGCACTTCCCAGCCTTGTGTTGGAGAGCCAGGCTCCAGCTGCTGGGACTGAATGAAAGCAAGTTTGGGTATGCAGTGAGGAGCACAGCAGGCAGGGTGCCTGGCCAACCTCACGTGCAGAACAGCCTGTACCTGAGCAGGGCCATGAACACAAGACCAAGACACTGGGAATTTGTAGGAAAATAATGAACTCTAGAAATTTTAATGCTAAAACTCTTAGTATTTACATTTTTTTTTCTGAAAGCCCCCATTACTGACATCCTATCATTGCATGGTACTATCAGTGCTATTATAACAATTTTAACACATATATTAATATAAGTATTAACTGATTTAATAAGATTTAATAACTCACTTTCAAAGACTCATGTATCCAATAAAATTCACCTGAGGAATACCCTGGGAAATTCAACTTCTGAAGTCTGAAATAAGATACCTATTTTTAAAAGTTTTTTTCTACTCTTTTGCTGGGTGGGCATTTGGGCAAAGATTCTTATTTTGGTTTGTTTTTTTTTTTAACAAACAGAGAATCATATTAGCCTCACAGACCTAGTGCAGCTACAGCCCAGCAGCCTGGACTCTGCTCCAATTACAGCAAAAGCTGATGCGTGACAGAATGTGTGTGTGTGATGTTGTCAGAGCTCGAGCATGACTTGAGTTTTCATATTTCAAGAGGACTCTGTCATGCTGGCAAATTTTTTGTAAATAAGCATTTGAGTTGTAAATTGAAAACACTTGGATCGTTAAATCAGTGAGAAAATAAAACAAGGGGCAGGCTTTTCTGTCTCCATTAGGCCCATTTCTAGTGCCTCTTAGTAATTCATGGCATGTCACTGTAGATAGGTAACTGCCCCGAATGTTAACCATGCTGGGGTCTAACAGCCCTGTCTGTTGTAGGCAGAGTTGTTGTTAAAGATGATTTTCCTTTCTATTTTCTGGCTGGGCAGCCAGGTAGAACATTGTGTTTTCCTGTCCCTCTAACTGAAGAGGCTTGAACGGTGCTCAGCACCCTGGGGGGAAGCAAAATGCCATGAGCTCAGCCCCTTGGGGGAAGGGGAACTGTGCAGTGCTGTGCATGACAGATTAGCCACACAACTCATTACTGGCAACTGGAGTTGCATGCATAATCTGCTAGACATGGTACTAGAGATGTGCCCCTTAGCGTTTTTTTGGCTCTGATGTGCAACAGCACAACACAGAGCCTTTGTTACATTCCCATCTCAGCTTCTGTACTTACAAAACCTTAGCTTCTTAAAAAGGCTGCTTTCCATGCAGTCCTTCCACTTCAGCGTTTCAACGTACATGACTTTTGATAGGAATGACAGGAATAGTAGAGCCTGTCTTACATTCAAATCTCAAACTCTGAAACAAAGCACGATGTGATTTTTTTTTTTTTAAAAAGCCAATTGCATTTCATCTTCTGGGGAGATTACTGCTCTTCAAAAGAAATTCACTCTGGAGATGAATAGGCTCAGCTAATATGGTAGAAGGCAACCGAAGGAACCAGCAGTAGTGCTGGCAGAGCAACTCCCCCCTCCTCCAGCACAGCATCATCGTGCCCCTTCCCCTCCCAGCCTCCTCACCAGAGAGTGCTGCTTTGTCAGCCCCTCTGTGCAATGTAGTATAATGGAAAAACCAAAATAATCATTCCTTCTGCAGGCAGTATACATGCTTTTTCAATGGCGTAACAGCTTTTACTTACATTATGAAAGAGCTGCTTCACCCACTGGACTTAAATTATAGATTATCCTTTCCTTGGAGCAGCTATCTTACAGCTTAACCATTTCACGACTAACACTATTTTTCAGTCCTGTCTCAGCGTTGAGGATGAAGGATTTCCCATTGTGGTATGTACCCTGCACACTGTTTAGGGTGGTAGCAGCACGTTGCACACTGCTTTTCATCCATATACACCTTGAACTTTTCCATTTTTACAGAGGCTTTATAGATGTCTCTTGAAGTGCTTAAAAAAATAAAGCAAGCCCAAGCCACACTTCTCTTTATTTATGATATACGTGTCGTGCTTACGTTTGACACAGCTGAAGTTTACCAAACTGATCACAGGTTTGGTTGGGATTCCTCAGGTTTCTTCCTGGATGCAATCCTTGATTTTAGTCATTCTCACTGTTCACAAAATAGCACATTTTGAGACTGGTTTCTGCCTTATCCTCTGCAAAAAACATCATAATCCATTATTGAAGACATGGGCTTGTTAAAATAAAGTCAATTTAGGATTACATAGTCTTCTTTGCATTTTCTTCCCATGTTACCTCTATGTATATGTGCATGGACACCAAGATTTAAAATTTCCACCAACTCTTTCTAAAACTTGAATTTCCTTGTTCACTATTTTTACTTATTCAACACCTTCTGAAACCAAATAGTGATTTTATTTGGCTGCACCATCCCTAGAGAAAGTACAAAAATTTATCTGTCAATATCCAAACCAAAAAACATTTGACTGACAGACTGTGAATTATAAAAATGTACAAATAAAACCTTATGAAAAGTTACCCGTGGAACTGCAGTTTGAACATAGGTGATGAGCACACAACCTTGGCACCATAAGGAGAATCTGTAACATCCAACCTCTACCACTCAGCAGTGGAGTGCATAGATTTTTTGTTTTGTTTTTTTACCTTCATGCAAAAGCGAAGTGATTTTCCTAACTGAGAGACTTCTGTAGGAAGAACACTTTTGGACCTCCTCAACAGCAACATCATCCCATGGGTAGACACAAATAGTTTGGGTTTGTTCCCCAGTCATTAGACTGGGGTTAGACTTTGTAGGGCAGTAGTGGAGATGCTTGAAAAATAAAATGCCCTGTAGGATGTTAATTGCTTAGAACAAAAATGAGATCATCCCAAAACCAAAAATGCCCCGTGGAAAGTGAAGTTACAGTTTCTCTAGCAGGACCTGATGCAGGTGTCCTTTTCAGCTCGGAGCAGTGGACACACCATCCACATAATTCCAGGCATTTATTTGGACCCAGACATGTTAAGCTCTGGCCATGCAGCACCAGGAATGCAAGCCTAAAGAATCATTTCACTAATGGGCTCTTTCTCAGCCACTTTTCTGGTGACTGAGGCACACAAACCACCTGTGAGACAAGGGCAGCTTTACCTTCAGGATGATTTCCACCAGTTCATGACAGCATCTGGGTAAGTGACAAGTATATTATCCTGAACATTTTGGTCCTCCAAGGCATGTTTGATGGCCAGCTTTCACTTTGGCATCTAACTTTGAGCACCGAAGGCATTGGACTTTTAGAGAGGAGAAAATAATCTGCAGAATTGAACTGTTCAAGGACAGTGCAAGGAAGGCAGAGGAAGACCATATAAATACTGCTGTGCTCTATGTAAATTTGTCCAGCTGTTTATGCTAAATGTTCTCTTACTCCATTTTTCCTGACCTCATTTCCTCCCCTGCTTTCTAATTGCAGAAAATAAAACAGTACAAGTCCTTGCTTTCATTGCATGCAACACCTGCTGCCTGTTCTGAAACAGATGTCTACAGCATCATTAGGCAATTATTTCTTTAGCCTTTTTCAGTAGGACTCATTTCAAACGTCTTTGTGATAAATCCTCCTCCTTCAGCTTCCTCTGTATTCCTCATCCTTTCCTACTTTCAGAGTTCCAAAAAAACCTCTTCTCTGCATCAGTTTACTCTTGTTATGTTTGTGCTGGATCGATGTACTCACAGAAGAACAGAGACTATAACTGCTTTGAACCAGGACTTAAGTTCAAGAGATTTTATTGGGGAAAAAAAGACAAGGTGAGGACAGAAAACAATGAGAGAATATTAGCCAGCAATGTAGGCAGTAGTTCAGAACACCAGCTGGCTTGTTACAGCTCAGAGGGTTTTTTGCGGACAATACAGCAAAGTAGAGTTTTACATGAACACAAGGACAGTTCCTGCACTCGCAATGACAATATTGTCAACAAGAGAAAAATCCAGTCCCAAGCGCCCTTTCGTTTCTGTACCACCTTCGTACCTTGCCAAGAAGAGCACATTAGAATCAGGCAGACCTGCAGGACTTGCATGACTCCATTGTTGGGGAAGACATTTGGGGGAACAGATTCCTCCCTCCTATTTCCAAATATCACTGTAATGTTTGGCTGAAGTCTCCACGCCTGGGACGAACCATGAACTTTCCAGGCCAATAACAGACTTGGCACATACTGCATTTAATCATGTTGGTTGCTCTACAGTGACATATATTTGCTATTTATCTTACCTTGTTCCCAGCAGAGAGATGTGAAAGTGGCAGAGAGCTCCAGTTCTAGCTGGTAGGGAAGGAGTGTACATTCTTCCAGTGAATAACAAAAAAGCAAGCTAAAACAAGAGCTGCAGGACATGTTGCACCAGGTTAATTGGCACTGCAATGTTCAGTAGTTCAACACGCACTGAAAACCGCTCCTTTAGGTTATTTCTTTACCTGGCAAATTCCTGGCTATGTTATTCTCAGGCAATCTTGTTAATCTGGGCTGGTTTCAACTTGTAAATTACTGTGACTAGATTAGTATAGCCTCCACTGCACATTTAAAAGATATTAGTGGGAATAGGCTGGTGGCATCGTTAACAATCAGTTGTTCAACTTCGTACCCCAATGCAGATTTACCAGATTTTAATGGACTTGGTTTGCCATCATGATTGTCTTGGGGCAATCTCTATATGGAAACTTCTGGAAAAACTGTCCAATCATTTCTTCAAAGAGCACTTACAGAACAAGTACTTCTCATGGCAGCTTAAGTTACAGGAACAGGTTCCTTGGGACTGTCCTGTGTGTGGTTTTTCTGGTGTTGTATGACTTTCTTCCTCCCTATTGATGGAGGCACTGATTTGGGCTTCTCTTTTCTATCAGTGTATCTATTTCCTAAAAATGTGCCAGACCATAAGAGCACAGGGTCTTTCACACCTCTTAACTAGCCAGAGTCACTTGGGGTGGTGGGACAGAAGCTGACAAATGCCCAGACACACAGTATAATCACATCAGAATCACACCTTCTCATAAAAAACAGGCTAAAAGAAACACACTAAGTGGTAGACACACAAGCTAGAAGTCCACATCAACTTTACAGATCATGTCTGCAATGAGATCTGCAAGGACATGAAAGTGGCAGGGAGAGGCAGATAGTGTTTATCAGGGGTGTGACTTGTGCTTACTCAGGTTTGGGCAAGACATGAATGTTTTATTTTTAATTATATTTATTTTGTACTTGGATACCTGCAAAAAACCACCGCTAGAATCTTTCAGGGTGCTACTGAAACAGTGGGAGGGTGGGGTGGAAAAAGCATTGTTTTCCTGAAGTTGCAGCTCTTTCCTGCTGCAAACTACACGGGGAAAAGTTGCCTCTTGTGGTGCCTAGACAAGGAGCAAAGGACAGCCTGTTGGAATCAGAACAGGCTGTAAACAGTGCCAGGTCAGTTAGGCAAGGGGATTATTCTGCAAGTTTCAATTGCCAGATGTTGGCAAGGATATTTGAGTCAGGAAAGATAAAGGGAACAAAATAGAGGAAGGAGGTTTGACAGGATATGTGACTGTGAATGCAATGAAGGGCCCAAAAACTAGTCAGAGGGGAGAGTGGAGTTCAGGAATGGAGGAAAGAAATTAGGGGGAAAGTCTCTGTGCCTGGCAGGGTACATTGCTGGGAATGAAACCCAAGATCCCTGGCTCAGCATTTCCCTGCTGCCCACAAGGATCCACAAAAATGCTGCTGTAATGCTGGGACTCCTGAAGGATGGTAACCAATTATTAAAACTATTCTTTTATCTTTGTGGCTGAACTTTTTTTTTTGCTTCGGCCTAGAGGGTTGGGGCAGGACTGGAGACTGTGCTGAAAGACAGCAATAAATAACACTGCGCTGCACTGACAGGAAGTTTCAAAATTCAGGGTGCCCATGGGATCTGAACTTGCTCCTTTCCCATTTAGAGGTAAGTATAAAGATACAAATCTTTGCTAGGCACATCTTTTCCCCACAGGATCAGCTTACTCTCAAAGTAAACCAAACAGCATTTCTTTGACAAACAGATTTCCAGTACTTTGTCTCGTAATTCTCCATGTGGCTCCATGCCTCACTGGCTGCTCATTGATGAATTCCCACTTTGAATAATGAATTAGCAGCTCCTATTTATGGTGTTCGTCACTGGAATACACAAGTATACACAGATCCACAACAGTAACAGCTTTTAGTCATGTTGCCAATATTTCACTTTGTCATCTATTAATTTGAAAGTAAAGCTTCATTTCCCAGGTAGGTTGTGTAAAATGCATGCTCTCATGGGTCCAAATTTACAATCCAAATATTTCAGAACAAGAATAGTCAGAACTCATTTATCTGGATTTCTGTTTTTATGAAGTCATCTAACAAGTCATAAAAGAAAACAGGATTCCAGGAAAAATATGATACAAATAAAATCAGGGAGACTATCATTGCTCCATAGGTCTTGGCGAGCAAGATGACAAGACAAGCAAAGCAATACGCATGGAAGGAGAGGCAGAAAAATATAAAGCTATTAGTACTAACACAAGAGCAACTTTTTCTAAGTCCCACTCCAGCATTTATCCATTCGCTCTCTCCCACACAGCCACAGCGTTCTTCTCTAAATAGCTCCCATAGAGCTTTTAATGACTAGGATTACAAAAAATGGAGGTTTATGCCCTACACAGGGAGCTGTATTATCCCCAATTTACAAAAGGGGAACCTGAGGCATGAAGCAACCTCATCTCTTGTCTCACATAAGCAGAGGGCAAGGACTGAAGGCAAAGCTGTTCCACTGTTTCCTCAGTAGAAAGGCAATCACCTTGCATTTTGCTGGAATAGAATATTGAGATTCTTAGGTAATTTTTGTTCTCAGGTACTGCATTTCTATGGAAACTTACCTTTTTAAGGTAACACAGAAATGCTGACTGCTTTTAAAAAATTCCATTTTCTTTACCTACCTTTTACTGCCGTAACTGTTGCTATGGAAACTGGAATTGGCCATGAAGCAGTCCTACAACATGAATTCTCACTTGTCAGTTTTACATTAAAGTGCCACCTTCCAAGTGCTTTAATAAACCAGAAATAATTGTGTTGCCTAACGAGTTTTCAAATTAAACAAAACAAGAAAGCATGCTTTCACTGAATGTTCTGCACAATATTTTGTAGGTGTGGTCTAAGAATTTTAACAGTGTGCATGATATGACTCTGTTGGTTAAGGATACGATCTTTAAACAGAGAGACAGTTTATTTGCAGTAAAAGCCCTAGTGTGTGTAGTTAGACTTACATAAAGGTGACTTATACCACCATGGGTATGTCTAGACTGCTGTCACAGAAGCACACTGTAGAGATACTGAGTGAATGGGTAAATCAGCCTACAGTGAGCCCTGTGCTCCCACAGCTCCTCAGGTACTGCTGTACAGGCATATGCATGTTGTATTCCCTGTAGGTACAAGAGGGAATGCTCTCAACCAGAGTAAATGTTAACCTGGGCTGGGTGGCTCCCGTATCAAAATAAAGCATGCAAGCTTAAGACACAACTATTCTGTACAGATAGTCAGAATCTGTGTAGCTTAAATCTAGGCTCCTCCATTAACTTTAGCTTAACTTTTCACTCTTGTAAAAACTGTAGGCTCTCTTGTGTTTATTCATCTTACTTCCTTGAGACAACTCATCTGAGAAAAATCCCTTTTTCCTGTTCTTGGGGAGCAAACACCATCAGAACACACTCTCCATCACAAGAATTGAACACTCCCAGCAAGGATCAACTTAAAAGCTTCCAAGGACAGGTTCTTTCCAGAATAACTTACCTGTGTTTCCTGAGATAAGTTCTTTCTACCTCATCTCCGAGGCTTTGCAGTTGTTCAGTGCTTTTGAACTGCAACAGGGGCAGGACAGATGCAGACACAAGTGTCTGCCCTTTCTACCTCCAAGCATAGAAAATCAGTGGACAGGGATTTTAGGCAAACTTTACACAAAGAAACACATCTAAAACACAGAAAGTGCAGCCTCAAAGTTGGGAGGCAACAGAAGTTGCATGTGTTACTTCGCAAACTGCAAAGCACCAAGATGTAATCCTATTTTGGTATGAATTTATTTTAAAGATATCCTCAAGAGCAACATGATCTCCAAACTCTCTTTTCCTCCCAGAACTCATCCAGCCCACACACTCAGCTGACATCCTCAGGAGAACCACGGTCTTTCTTCTAACTTAGGAGAGGATATCACCTTTCCCATTGAGCTAGCAATGTTCCTTTAACCCTTTCCCAGCAAAATGAGCTCCTGCTAATACAGAACATTTCAAGAAAATGGCCAAGCTACTCTCTTAAATTAGATGCCATGCTCTTCCACATGGTCTGAAACAACTCGTGCTTTCCTTTAAAATATCCTCAAACTCATACCAAATAAGCAACTTAACCATATGTACTGCTTGATTGTGGGCAATTCCTGAAGTGAATTTGAATTTAGGAATCAATATTCCAAACTACTTCTTCCATAGATAGTCTTTGTTTTTAAGCATCACTTCAAACTCATCAATAACCACAGCAGGAATTTAAAAAGCAAATCTCCCCAGTGGGCAACCAGATCTTCTCATAGGCATAAATTAAAGTTTCAATTCCCCTCAGTTCCACTTCACTGAGAATCTACCTTCTTTCCCTGATTTACAGAGATATTAGGGGCATGGGGAAGGAGTGGGAAACACTTTACAACTCTTCCTTAATCCTCTTCTATTTCTTTCTGCACAGGTACATCCCTTCAGCACCTGTTCAGGACCCATATTAAGATCTGACTGGAAGGTACCCGACTCAGAGCAGAGCAGCAATGTGAGGAGTAGAAATCTATAAGGAAACCAGCTCCTGAGTCCTGTAGCAAGCAGGGAATACACAGCACATGAATGATTCATACATAGTTTTCTACTACAAACAAACTTACCACCTCTTTAAGGCCAGAGTTTTCCACAGGCCTCTGAATGCAAATGCCAAATATTTTGTCATGCCTTTCTCTTAGCCTATATCTCACTGCAGCCAGGGCCTGGAGTGAGGCAGATAATACAACAAACCAGAGAGCTGGCACACATGGGGCTACTCACTGGCTTTCCTCATGCATATGGTTTATTTTTCCCTGCTATGTCAATCCTTATAGGGCTTTACCACTACAGCTGCCTCCCGGGAGCCTGGTATTTCAACTGTTACAGGGAAGGTGCAGAGGGAAGAAGGATGAATTTAATCTTTTGTACTCTTTTCAAGTTAAAGGTCTCACCTCCACACCATAAATTAAACAGATTAATTAAACAGACAAGCCCTTGCAGCAGCAAGCCCTCTCTAAAGATAAATATTGAACAACTCTGCTTTTTAACTGTTGCACATAACAGAGTTCTAATTATTCCAGATCAAACATCTTGCATGGGAACCTTCTTTAGGCCAATGTTGTTTCATCTGTCTTGTGTTCTTCTGCAAGCACAGATATGGGTAGTATTTTACCTCAAAAGTGACAAAGAATAAAAGACACAAAAGGCAAAAGGCAGAGGAGATTACAGTGGGTCTCAGTTGCTTCTGCATTTTCTTTTCAAAAGCATCTAATTTATGTTTTACCATTTGTGGTATAGGAAGCAACTGAAACAGCAAAATCGTGGCTGATTTTGAGAATTCTGGTCTGAAGAGAATCCACAACAACAGGCATCAGTAGCACAGATGGGAATGCAGAGGAATGCAGACATGCTCGACAACCAGTGGGCAAGGTTGCAGGATGGGAAGGGATGCAGGACCCCAATCCTGAATTCTATTTTCCAGAGAAAGGTGAGGACTGCTTTAGTAGTGGGAAAGCTGTCCAGATTGAGGAATACTTATTTACAGACAAAGGTACACCAGCACTGCCAGGAAGGACAGGCAAATCCTTCTGTTTGTATGTCCTTTCTCTGGGTGTTATGAAGTTCACAGAAAAAGAAAGCTCACAAGATCAGTCTTTAAGCCAGAAAAATATCTCCTGAGATGATCACTGCTGTAAACAGTGCTCTTTAGCAGTGACTTTTCTTTAGGCCCACTGGATGCTGATGTGAGGATGGCCAATGTCTCATCCTACTCCAAGAAAAGAGCACAGTTTCTTTTCCAGTTCCCCTGCTATATTAGAATGTCTAGAACCAGTCTGATACAAATTTCACTAGGAATAGCAAGGAAGTCATCAAGAATATTAAAACAAGTATTTGAACAACTTCTCTGAAGCTGGACAAAAACAGCATTTGGAGAACTGGAATGCTCTTTTTTATCCCCTATCTAGATCATACTAGCTAATGACAGCTTCTCAGTCTCTCAACCTCTCCTTTTTTTTTTCTCTTTAAAATGCCATATAATATCCTTCCATAGTGCTAACAACATCACTGTTACTCTCCAGTAGTTCCAAGACACGGTGCATCACCACTTCAGTCAGAGATGGGTTGCAGCTCTGCCGAACACAACTCAGGACATGAAGGAAATGGCAGCCTTTTTCAGCATCTGCAGAAAAAAAGAAAAATGCAGCCAGGCATGGAAGAAAGATTTCAGTCTGTCTCTTTTGAACTATCATAATACAGATCAGTAATGAAAAAAACCCCAGAGCCCTAGATAATAAAGCAGAGGTGTGTGTATTGAGAAGAAAGAGATCCTGTCTGTGCCTACAGTTTTCAAATCATCAACTGTTCCCATTGACCTTTCTGGGAAGTGTCAGGGCTCTAACGGTAGTAATGAGGGTGAAAGATAACTCAGTCTTGCCAACTCTTAACATACAAGGCTTATTCAGTACAACTTGATGAGGAGGTTGATAACGTAAGGGTACCTCCACTGTCCACCTATGCAAGCCATCCAGTTTTTGCAACTTCAGAAGAAACCAAATAAAAGTCATTTTTCTGAGACTCAACTTCACAACCCTCTAGCACAGCAGGGAGGTGCGTGGCCAGGGCCTGTAACTGTTGGCCCAACGCTGGCATCTTGTGGAAAAACTGCTGCACTGCAACTGCGTACACCTCACAACGCGATCCCATCCCTGCCCTTCAGACTACTCGGACAATTTTGGGAGTGGAAAGTCACGGAACTTCAGTATCAAATTTTATCTCCTTTTAAGGGGAATTATCCCTGCAATGTACAAGAGAACAGAAGTTTAAAATAACCCCCTTTGCTAGCTAGGGGCAAGCACAAAGGTTCCTCATGGCTGCACACAGCTACTCTGTGCCAGGTGGAGCCATCCTTTGAACTGTCCCAGTCGTCATTTCCACCAGCAGACCCTGTAACCCACTAATCATCAGTGCTGCAAACTCCCAGTCCCCCCAAGTGCTGAAGTCCAGAACACAGTTCTCCTCAGTGGCTAACAATGGAAAACAGACACAAATCAGATATATCGGCACAAATTATTCTCCTTAGCTACCGTGATGCAAGGCAAGTTTGATAAGGGTACTGAGAAACTGCCATGGGCCAGGGAGGGCCCTATATTTTGCTGCTGTTGCCTTTGGTTTCTTTAGTTATTCTCTACTCCAGAAACCGCTATGTCCCAGAGCTGCCTTAGAACCTGCTGAGAAAAGTCACTGGTAGATAGTGGCAAATACACAGTTCAGCCTAATTCCGATTAGGCTGTGAATCAGGCAGAAATATTTCTTTAGAAGTATCCAGCATGATAAAAAGACCTTTGTGGCTGATAGCCAAAAATGTGTCCCTGGGAGAGGTAACTGCAGAGAACAGAACAATGTCTCTACCTGGTCATAGTGACTGTTGTTGCAAACAAAATGGGTAGCTGCACTTTGCGTTTGTCATAGGTTTGTCATAAGAAGGTCAAATTGCCCATCCCTGATATAGAGTAACTTAAGTCTCAATGAATTACATTAATGACTCAAGTGTTACCTAACAGGACAGTGTGTCCTTTTCCCCTAGATGCTTGCAGAAAATGGCCCTTTGGGATAGCTGCAGGTGTGTACAATGCTTAAGTAACCCCAAAACACTCCTCTCCCTCTTTCACTGATATCCTGGGTTCTTGCTTTTGTCCAGCAGCTGAGGGAAGCCAGGCTGTGATTAACTGTCCTGCCTGACAGCCAGCATCAGAGGGGACAGAGTTACAGAACAACTACCATTTGCCCACTGCAGACATCTCACACAGGGTACATTCTGACGTATTAAATTTAACTTCAAGTGGTTCTGTTTTTTGTCCTCTCTACCATTAACTTGATCTAAGCCTAAAAACATAGCTAATTTATAAAACAAACAAAGAAACAAACAAACCAAAAAACAAATCCATTTTGCAGTTCAGTCTAGAGTCAAAATATGCTGTCTGGCTATCTTAAGCTTTTAGATAGACCCACAGTGGTCTCTCATGAGTGCATTTAAGATCAGGAATTATAAGTGGGGCCAAGGACTAGGGTTGTCATGAAGGCACATTACAGATCAGGGCTTGTGCAGCTCTAAGTAGGCACACTGAAGATTTTTTTTTTTAATTTGTACAACAGTTTCAGACAGATGGGTTGGGCCTGGGAATGTGTCACAACTACAGCAATGGGGCAAGGCGTTGCCTGGAAAACTAGCAGAGAAGTAACTCATTAGAGAGAAGAGTTTGATTTCTCATAAATCAGCCTTCTTCTCATGGAGGATTACTATGACTCTTGAATGAAAACGGGTAGGAATTTCTTGCAACAAACAAGCAAAAGCCCTAGACATGAATGCCAAAGTCCTTGTTTTCTCCCCGGGAGCCATGCGGGCGGCTGGGACTGCTCTCCCGCCAGCAGAGGGGGGCCGGCAGCCGCACTGAGCTCCGTATTCTTGCATCATTCACTGACAACAAATACCCGCCGGGCCCTGGTGGTTTCCATTGAAGCTTCTTGGCTTTGCTTCTACTACCAATGACCAAGACATTGAAATGGTCCTTCTGGAAACCAGCAAAGGGGCACTGACCTGGAGATTGTCCTCTTTACAGCAGGAAACTAAGTAGAGGGAAAGCTTCAAGGAGAACAAAAGGGTTTGTAAAACAGTTGCTAACTTTCAAGTGCTTAGTATGGAAAACATGGCTTTGAGGACTCAGGACTCTTCAAAGTCTTTGATCTACAAATTACTCTCTGCTGTTGACTTTTCTTGACTGAAAGGTCTTCCCAACCTCTCCTCATGGATCACAGAGTACTTTACCAGTGTGACAAGGCACAAAAGGGAAACAAACACGAAGCAGTCACTCACTGCCTCTGTCAAGTGTATAGAGGTTTTGACCTTGATAGTGGCACGGTTATATAGAAAAAGCAGGTTACCAGGAGAGCTAGTTGATGTATAAAATGGGCAAAGGAATGATTTGACTCTTACAGAGATGATGTTTGTATTTGCTAATTGAATAAAAGACAATAAAAGAATGTGGTACAGTAATTTGTTGCACTGAAACAGCCTCAGGCAAACGAGCCCATCTTAACCTGCATGCCCAGTAACCTCTTCTCCCTCCGTCTTCCCAGACCTTGTCTACAATTGTACCACTTCTTAAGACAGACAGTTAAAACTCACACCTGATATTGCATCACTTAGCTTTTTTTCACTGCTGGATAACCATGATACACCAGGTCCTACAAGTGCTATTGTAATTATGATATTATACGGATATGAGCAATTTAAGATTTTATGCTGTATGCTGCAGTCAGTCATTTATTCTGTACCAAAGCACGTTCTACCCTACAAATAGCCGCATACCAGCCGCAAGTGATCCCTGCTGACACATTATGCCCCGTGATTTGAAAGACACTCTGTAGCAATGTACCTGTGTAATTAGCAGACATTCAAGTCAAGCACAAGCTATCACTATGGCAATAAGATACAATAGGTTTGAGGAATAGGGACAACTCAGAAGCCATCCGAGGCACATTAGCTGAAAAGAAGACTTTGTTCGACTGAAATCCTTAATTACAAAGAAAACCCACCTGAGCTCTACCTGAGCTTAAGATCTACAGAGAATAACATACTAACTTAAGCAAGTTTTGTTGACTTAAAGGAGGTGGGGATTTCACCTTTCTGCACGGTCACTTTTGTGTCAACTCCCCTGTAGAAACTGAACCAGCAAGATTTGCTACTTCTCCAGAGTGCAAAGCAACAACTGCTAGGTGGTGACCTGACTTCATTACATTTGGTTCCTCCCAAAATCCAATTATTCTCAAAAGATATAGATCTAAGATAATGGCTGCATATTTCAGATCGGAGAGGTTTGTTTCCTGCTGGGCACACTTGCTCTTTCACTCTCCATGCTCACAAGAAGCTGCTTCTGCACTCCTGCTTTCAGTTATACTGATCAGCTACACCAGCACCAGCTCAAGTTCAAGGGTAAGGACAAGCAGCATATCCAATCCAGCAGCAGAAGATACTGTCATCAGTATACCAGCACCAGCTCATCAGAGCTTGATCACTCTGCTACTTACGCCTGGGTTTTCGACAGTCTTCTTTAATCACATCAAGGGTAACTTTAAACAATTCCTTATCATGGTCAGTCACCTGAAGAAAAAAGAAGAAACTGGCCTTGCTGTTGAAAAACAATGCAATGCTATGGTGTATTCTAAGCTAACATGGTCATAACCACTAGCATTTTATACTGCCTACAAGACTAGTAATGAATGTCAAATCTTTGGTCGTTATTTTTCCTACTATTAGCAGCATCCATGAGTTAGGTGAAGAATATGATACAAGAAAATTTAATCCAAAGGAGAATGACTCAGTAGAACACCAAGCTTGAACCCACTTCAATAAGGAGACCTGTCCCCCGCCCAAGGTTTCAGTGAGCTCAGCTGTATCAGAGCAGTTTGGCAGCCTAGTGAACACAGACAGAACTTTGAACAACTCGGTGGACAATAGAGAAGTAAAACTAACAGTAAAGTAAGCTGCAGGTAAGAGTAAACTGAGAGCACTTCGATATTCAGCTTCTCTTTCTGAAACATTCCTACTATTTCTGCAATATTTTTACTGTTTTTACTGATCATGAAAAGTCATACCACTGAACTTGTTTGCAACCACAGGTCAGTTCCTTACATGGTATAAGTCCTTGGAGCTACTAGGTTTCTGGAAAACCACTCCTTTTTCTTGTAGCATCTTTATTGCTTCCTTAAAAATACTGTGAATCCTTTTGGAACTGGAGTTACTTTTTGACTTCACCTGGATGGGAAGAAAGGAATGAAGCAGACGGTAAGAAATTTCTGCTCAACTAAAGTTAACAGCAAAAGCTCCAGAGACTTTCAAGAGGAAAAGGACTTCAAGTCCTCTTTAACATTAATTTTATTACACATTTTTCTTCATTTAGTTAATTCACAAATCATATCTGTTATGCATGAAATACCCAATATCCCTGAGCTTTAAACAAAACCCAAACAGCAGAAACTTGTGCCATTCTTAAGGAACCACAGTCTCTAAACAGCCTTCTTTGTGATTAGCAGCTATTTGATTTTGTACGAGAACTCTTTTTTGGAATAGACTTGATGCTTGACATTTTTGTTAATCAAGCTTTGTTCACTTCCAGAGTTTTGCTGGTAATAAAGGTAGGAAGGCAGGAAAATCAGTATTTTGTTAAGGTGATATTCAGGAGGAAGCCAGGTGCTGAGGACTGGATTCCCATCTCCTGATTTCAGGGAAAGGAGAAAACTGAGAAAACCAGTATTTGTTTCTTGCCCCCCTTTTTCCAAATTTTTACAGACATTCTGGTCATGTGCTCAGGAGCTTCTACACAGGCTAATGAAGTGAAAGGATAAAGATGATGCAAGAAATTAAGACAGGTATAGAAAATAAGGAAACAAAAGATTCAGTTTTGAGGGTAGGTGGGAAATTAGTTTCTTGTGAAAGGGGAACAATGTGCCTGAAGTCCATAACTGAGGTTATTTAGAACACAGGATTACATGTTTGGGACACATCTAATAGGGAAGGCGCGGAAGGAAGGCGCGGAAGGAAGGCGCAGAAGGAAGGCGCGGAAGGCAGGAAGGCGCGGAAGGCAGGAAGGAAGGCAGGAAGGAAGGCGGGAAGGAAGGCAGGAAGGAAGGCAGGAAGGAAGGCAGGAAGG
>VZRN01000806.1:1887354-1921896 GCA_013397935.1 Dasyornis broadbenti
AGGGAAGGGAGGGAGGGAAGGGAAGGGAGGGAAACAAATCCAGGGAAAAGGAGGGTTTGTTTGGAAGTAGAGTAGAGCTAAGACAGTAGAATGACAGCTAGCGAAGTAGAAGGAAATAATTAGTTGTGGAGAGAGAAAGTATGGGTAGATAAGAGCATGACTATGATTTACTCTTCTCCATCTCCATCTGTCTTTACTGTGTCCTTCAATCTCCCATTTACCTACATAGACTGCTTCAGTTCCCCAATTGCTGTTTTCTTATCTGTTGGGACCACACTGTGCTCCCTGTGGTTTTCTTTGAGAAGGGAGCTAAACTGCTTCCCACAAACCAACATGTGATAACAAGAACCACACCAGAGCAACCAAAGCAAGATTTTCCAAGCCACTGCTTCAACTATCACCATAAATGCTCCTACCCTGTTCTGAACAAAAGTATCAGACTTCACATATCCTACTTCTCTCACCAGCAGCAGCTCAGAAGTCTTGGGAGCAATGCAAGCAACGATGCACTAGAAGGAATTTACATGAATATGCAAAATGGATAGCACAGGACCAAAGGAAAAATATCTTTTCACAAAACTTTCATTCAATCAATTTGCAATTCTCAAGTGTCACTCCAACAGCCTGGAAGCTGATGTACCTAACTGGGAATAGTTCAGGGATCCTAAAGAGATATTGGTGTTAGTGTGCATCACAAGTTTCTCCATCCTGTTCCTCCAACTATCCCTCAGTATTTCAACAGGCTGTAATCACATCTCTCTCTGTCCCAGAACAGCTAACTCTCTTTTTCCTCTCAAATCACCAGTGAAAAATAATTGCCTAATACTTCAAGATAATTAACACAGAACAATGGCTCTTATTCTCAGTTCAGTTTTCTCTATTTCAGACTGAAGGAATCAGTGCCTGAGCCTTGTCTGTCCTCCTGGCCACCACAGCCATCAATCTGGATAACAACAGACTCTACTTCTAATTACAAACATGGCCATACATCTGGACACCGTTCCAGTCACAGCATTAATACCAGTATGGTATTTCTCTTCATTGTGCCTTTTCTGATAAACTAAAGAAACAAACATTAAATGTTGCAGGAAGGATTAAGTGAAGAGTGAATATTTGTTCATGGAAAAGCAGATTCTCATAGCCATATGTAAAATGAAGAGACTTTGCCTCTCACTCAAATGCAGTAATAAATCCTCAAGAATGTAAGAAATTGCTAGCAAAGCAACCAACTCAAGACCCTGATCAATTTTTAATGTGAAAGCAAACGTTTGGGGAGAAAAAAAAGATAAAAATATTTCCAAAGAAGCACAGTAATTATTCAGTTTGGCTTACCACTGAAATCCTGTCAGAAAAGAGAGATAATTAAAAACAGACTCTGTGTGAACTGACACAGAACTCAGCCTGGATGGATACTGAAACAGAATCACTAAGAATGCAAGTCAAGGCACTGACAGAGTGAAAGCAGCGAGGCCTTATTATAAGTAAGCAGCTGCTACATATCAGCACTCTCTCATATGTGCTGCAGAATCCATGGAAAAGGGCCCTGTGGTAGAAGGACTGTTTCTGAAATACAAATTACAGCTCCTGCCCACTTTAATAATATCATATTATATATTAATATAATAATATCATAACATATTCTTGGGGTTTAATATTATCATGAAATGACAGGGAAAATTCGGGAGTTTTTCCTAGTGTGCTCTAGATCATGCTTCCTCCTCTCCATTCCTCTGGGTAAAGCAGCAATTAAGTTTCTTTGTCACCACAGTCTACAATTGCTTAGTCTGCTCTTTTGGTCCGCTTAAAGTCACTCCAGCATCTCACCCTGCAAATTCACAAGTCAATAGTACCTCTTCCCAATATCTTTCACAATGTTCACACCTCCTTTTGCAAAGTGCCCCCCTTGGGCATGCCTTAGTTTCAGGGTGCACCATTTTAGGTCCTCTGAAGCAGTAACAGCAGGGGCTTCCCCCTCTCTCCCAAATCATGTCCTTTTCAAATAAATTAAGCTGTACCTCCAAACATAGGAGCATTCAAAAATCAGTCATCTCTTTTGCAAAATACATGTCACACGTGTAAGTGTGTAACCTGAGATAGAAGCAGCTATTAAATAATAATTTTACTATCACTATCCTCGCTCTCAAGACCAGTCAAGTGCTCTGTAGCAAAGTCAACAGAAGAATCTATGTCTCCAGAATTAAGCCGGTATTTTAATCAATATATTCCATCTGATAGATCTCACACAGCATAGTGGGCTGGTACTGTGCAACCAGTTATTCTCAGATCTTTAAAACAAGGCAAATTCTCTGTACAATTAATAACAGGTCAAAGAAATGAAGTGGTACAGGAATTAGTGAGTCTATTCAAAACACTGGAAGTATGTAACCTTTGACTCATTATGGATCACACCCTGATGGTGTTAAAGTTTCCTGGTATAACCACACACGTGATTCTACTCATGGAATCACCCTTTGCAGTTTCTCATGTAATGTTTAATCCTGGGTTTAGGCAGGTGACAATTTTAGTAATAGTGGTTCTGGACATGTCAGTCCTGAAGTCCTATAATAAGCTTTCCAATATACATATTTAAAGCAGCAGTTAAGCTTCCTCAAGAGGCAGAAAGACAAGCAGACAAGCATGCTGCATCAAGAACATATAATGAACTGTGTTATGCCTACAGGACAACGTACAGAGTAGACACAGACAAGTGTGAACAACGCTGTAAAACTCCTTGCTTTAACTACTTGTCGTTGCTGACCTTGAGATAACATGCAAATCAAGAGAAGTACAAACAGCACACTCTGGAAAGCACAATTCAGGTTACATGTCCAAGCTAGTGACATTCACAAACTGGAATGGTAGCACTAAAATAGCACAGACTAGAGCTTATGCATGGCAGAAGGGCAGAAAAATGGTTAATCAAGACTGGATGGTTCAAAGTATTTAATCCAGTTGAGAAATGGGATGAATCCAGTTCACATGTAGCTTTCTTTAAAAAAGGAACCAAACTGTCCATTTGTCCATTTGCCAAACCTAATTGCCTAAGTCCAGCAAGTACACTCTGGAGGTTCTCTAAGCACAAAATTACTTTTTCTTGTTTTACTTGTAGTCTTCCTTCTGGTACCCACCCCTCCAGCCTCAAAAGTCATTTGTTTTAAGGGACAGGGAAAAGGCTACAGCTTAGGGATAGATGGGGCACTGATTATGCAAATTAAAACTCCACTGGCTTTAAAACTCATAAAAGATTTGTTAATATTTAACTACTTTTAAAAGTAGTTAAATTCTCTTGTCATCTGTAGACTATAAAATAAAATTTTCCCTAGTATATATCTGAGAAGAGGGAATTATTTCAGTTCTGCCATGGGCATCTGCTAAAGGGAAATGTATTCTGGAGAGCCAGAAGATTGCACAGCCAGAGAGGCATCAGGACTGGAACTAGGTATTGTAGGAAATGTATGGGATGTGGACAGGGCTCAGCTACACAGTAATGCTGAAAAGGAAGAGAGATGCTGCCTACCTCAAACTATCCCAGCTACCTCCTTCCATCTTCACCCTCTGCTCCACTCTACTCCACAGCAGCTCATCACCTCCCTGGAGAAAATATTCTATGCGGAGATACCCTCCCACTATGATGAACACTGTGTAAGTACTTTAAAAGTTGGGAAAGAGATGAAGTGGTGCACCACATCTTCTAGGATCACAGGGAAAGGAAGGCAAAGGAAACATAGTTTAACATCAACTGTGCTCTAGAACACTGGAGCCAGGGTAAAAGTCAGTTATACATCCAAATAACTCATCCTTTCACATCCAGGAAAAGTGCAAGAAGTGAACAAGTGTGCATATTATGGCATGGCCTAATTAGCTGGGTCCGCTCATGTAGTTCCTGCCTTGCCAAATAGGCCCGAAATAACATCGTTCCACATCAGCAGCGCCATTTATCCTCTTGGTCTGAGGGTAATGCAAAACAAAAGACTACTGAAGAGAAAAGAAAGGAAGAGAGACAGAAATCAGATCAATTACACTTATTTCTGTGGATTGAACTGGGTACTTGACCCTTTGCCAATTATGAAAAGTGACACCTTCTAGAGAAGGAGTAGAGGAACAAGGAAATGCATTTCCAGAGCATTACTAGGCACTCCTCTTAAAGCATTCATGCCACTTGGCAACTGCAAGTTCTTTCTTATGCAAGAACAGATAACCTTCTTTGCAAGAAATTAATACTAAAGGACAATAAGGAGAACTGCAATTTCTAAATAAGCATCTGTGTGCTCAAATTCCTGGGACATATACTCACATCCTTGCATCAGGGTCAGGAGCAACTATTAATTATTATGATAGCTCTTCATGACTGCAAACAACACTGATGCTACATTGTTTTTCTTAGTTTGGGGGTTTTGAGGGTTTTTTTTTGGTTGGTTGATGTTTTGTTTGGGTCTAGTTTTGTTGGTTTTTTTTTTTTTCCCAGCCTTTCTGTTTGTTCTGCACCAGTTCCTACTTTAAATGGCTTTGTAAATTATTTATCTTGGTCTTTCTATAAATGCTGAAACTTATAAGTTTCCAGTATCGGACACAATGGCCACTACTTCCTTTAATGTGAAGTGTTTGGGAGATTTTAATACTGTTTCAGCTAGCTTAGAAAGTACCGGCTGCCATGTTGGATAATTTACTATCAAACTTTTCCATCTAAAATGAGAATAGGTCTTGTCAGTATTAGTATCCATGTTTGCTTTAAAGCAAACCAGAAAAGCCTTAAACAAAAACAAACAACAACAAAAAACAACCACCCAACCCAGCTATCAAAAAGCAGCTATCAGCAGCAGTTCAACAAGGCCAACAAGAAAAGAACTATTTTTCATTATTATTTGACCTCATCTGCAAGGCACTGGTTTTTGTGTTGTTTTGCTTGGGTTTCTTAAGAATTAAACAAACATTACAAGTCACCATAACATAGCACTTAACATTACAGTGCACATCAAAATCAGGCAGCGAAAATGACTGCCAGGGATTTATTTCTTTACAGAAAACCAAAAAGTAAACAACACAACACTCCAGCTTAAGTTTCAGTTGCCATTGCTTTCACGGTAAAAGACGTAACTCTTAGTTTTGCAGAAATTTATCACTTCATACCAGCTGAGAATCTGATTTGTAATTTATCCAACTAATACAGAGTAACATAAAGCCATTTTACAAAATGGTTTTTGTTCTATTTCCCATTCTGCAGCTGATCAAAAGGTTACTAACTCATTGGAAAGTTTCTTAATAGTTTGGTTATGTGCCTGTAAACTGATTTCAATTTAATCCCCCCTTCTCATCCTTTCAATCATGGCCTTTCACAATGAGGGACTTCCAATGTGAGAAACACGTAGCAGGGAGCACTGTTCATCCACTCATCACAACCTCTGCTTGAAAGCTGCATCTCTATTCATATATTGAGTTTCAAATGAGAAACAAGACAAAGAGTTTGTGCTCCCTTCTCCTGATCAGACTCAGGATGTCAAACATCTGTCTCAAAGAACTCACGCACCTTAAAGAGATCGCTTTTTCTGACACTGCTACTATTTACAAATCTAAATAAGGTACTGGCTGTTGCAGGCTGTAGGATTGCTCACCCTTAACACAGATTACCCCTAATAACAGAATATTCTTACATTACTTTCTTCAACCTGGTTTTATTTGTCCAAAGTAACAAGATTTCCTCAAGCTCTGTAAATAACTCATGCATAAAGCTAAAGCACTAGTGGTTTTTGAATCCTCTGAAGGCACCAGTCTCTTATCTCTTTATGCTTTAAAAAAGTACACGGTATTATTACCCCCCACAGAACATTGGAACAGGTGCATTCACTCACCTCCTGACAGCTGGGGCTGGGTAGATGCACACCAGCCAGAGACACCAGAGAATCAACTGTCTCCAACTCCTGCTGGTAAAAGGTCTGAATTTTGTTTTCTAATAGAAAGCCTTGCACTTTCTCATGCAGCATATGGATTGAGAAATTCTGACCCTCCAAGCCACTACAATGATACACAGAACATGTCAAAAGGCAAGAAATGGATTTTAGAACAACTACATAAAGTCAGTCCACTGGACTGGTTTCAAAGGTCAGAAGATATTTTACTGTCCTTAGAGAATTTTAATTTAAATCCTTAATTAAAACAGAACATTTTTATATGCTTAAACACTCCCTGTTCTTCTTCAATCATTTGCTATTACAGTTTTGTGATTTTAAGATCTGCAATCTCTGAAAACACACCACATCCATCAGGCCTCCCAATAAGCATCCATCTACCCTGAAACTGAGTACAGGAGTGGGTGTCTGACTCAGTTTATTGAAGTTATGTATTTGTGATTTAACAATGACAAGGGCAGCAGAGCATTTCAGTGGAACAGCTCCTTAACCTTACACATAAAACAATATCAGGCAAGGCACTTCTTCATCCTCTCTGCTGACCTCAGCCCCAAATTTTGCTCAAAATCCCATCTTTTTTCACTAGATGTAAGAGGTCTGTACACAGTATTTTTCTACCTTTCTAATATTCATTTTAGTTCAGCATTGTATTTCTTTCCTCAAATTATGGTCAGGTATCTCATCTGTATGGATCACCAATTATTTGGGAGAAAAGCAGGCTGCTACTGTATATTTATGCAGTCTAAATCACAGGCCCTGTTCTATTTTTTCCACACTTATTACAACAAAAAGTAAACAATCATAATATCCCACACTTTGCCCCAGAAGCAGTATTGATACTGCACTTACCTTTGTATTTCCCCAGGGCCCTTGAAAGGTTTATCATAAACTTCTCTATAGAGACATGGGAGCTCCAGCATTCTTGCAATCTGAACATCACACACAGGATCATCCACTTTATCTGGAGGGGCAATAAGAACATGCAGACTTGGCTAGGACTGCCATACAATTTTTTGAGCAAGCAAACTTGAGGCAGCACAACAGAGCTTCACAGCCAGTATTAAACTGGCAAATTTTGTTCACTGTGGTTTTTATAAAAACTAAACCACAAAGGCCAATCCTTTCACAGTTTACAAGGATGTAAAATGGCCTGTTGTGGTGCGTTACAGATTATGCTTTTGTCTGACAACTTATTTAACCAGAATTTATGATCTCTGTTTTACCTTTCGGCAGTGCTTATCCATTGAATGAAAGTAGCACATAGTAAGGAGCTTTATTTGGGCCTAAGTGAAAGCAATCTGGAGGCTACTTGAATTGCATGGGTCTCTTTGGTATTGTTACCAGCCCATGAATGGGTTGTATATACTCATAAATCTTCTGTCTGGAAAGGAGGGCTGAACTTCCTTGCAAATATTAGCTAGAGTTGAAAAATCTAGATTTTTTATCTGAGTTACACAGGGTTTGTAAAAGACAGGCTATTCCTCACTAAAGAAATAATTTCAGTATTATCTCTGAAAGATTTCACTGGGGAAAACCAACTGTTACACAACAGCACAGACACAACTGAAAAGAACTTATGTAACTGGAAGCTCTTAGAGCAGAAGCAGTGGGCTGCAGAGCCGTGGTGCCCAAAGAGCTGTCAGACACCGAGGCAGCATCTGCATGCAGATCTGTGTCTGAGGAACACTTCTCCCTCATCCTGCAGAGCCAGGGAGCTTAGGAGAAGCCAGGCTTCAGTGGGACACTGCCCATATGCTGCTGCCTGCCCATGGAATGGATTGCACAGGCTGTGACAAACAGCAGCCACTTCTCCAAAGCCCCCAGCACCCTTGGTGAAGTGGTACACAGAAGGTCACCAGCTCCCTTCCCGCAGGCTTTAGCTGCTCTACTTCAACACAGAGACATCTGAAGAGCAGATCACTCTTGCACATACCCAGCCACAGTATCTGCACAGTATTCTTGTATGCATGCTAATCAGCTTTTACAGTTTTTCCAGGAATGTCTCCGTTACAGGCAATCTAATCTTACACATTACATCATGAGTCTTCTAACTTTATGCTGTTACAATTGAAATAAAGATAAATAGATAAAAAAGCTTAGAAAAATGGGATGCCAGAAAATAAAGTGGAAAATATCCAATTAATTACATACAGCTCAGATATTTTCACAGGTTCAGATATCTTAGTTACATATGTCACAGATTCATAACACTCACAAAAACATGAAGCCTGAATTTCTCTTTGTTGCCTATAGGTTCGGATGTGACCCCTGACCCTGACAACATCCCCAATCTCCAGCTTGGTTTTCTGGCTCACTGTTTCTTGCAGTTTCTTCAACTGTTCAAACACAGAGAGACTGCTGGGTGTACTTGCATGACCTGCAAGAAATGAGGAAAAGGAGGTCAGCATTAAAGTCATTGTATTAAATGTCCTTTTTGCATTCATCCACCTAAGCACCACAGAAGTCATATTACTAAAAAAAGGGGTATGGTCCCAGGCACTATGTGTCTTGGGTAGCAGAACTTCTGGGTGACTGTTAGCTTACAGTATTTATTTAAATTGTTCACCTGGTGAAATTATATAAAGGCAGGAGATACTGATTTACCACTGGAAATATCATAGATGGGTTGCAAAATTGAAACATAAATTTGAAATGGTTCTTGTCATTTTTGATTTTGTCATGCTAAGATGGATGAGAGGAGAAAAGTCAGCTGAACTTTTTATATAAAAGAAGAATGAGTCATCTGAGGTGGGGTCAAAGCATTCATGTGATGCAATTTGATGTCTACACTGAGGTGAATGCAACTGAGGTGAATGCAGCTTGACAGAACTTCACGTTTACATAACACAACTTTGCAGGACAGTAAATCCTTCATAACTTAAAACCTGATTAATGCTCCAAGTATCCCTGATCACAATTACAAAAGCTTGGAAGATAATTTCCTGTGCCCCCTAAGAGCTTTCTTTAGCAGGTACAAATTAATCAATTTTCATTATTAGCATAGTGTCCATCCAAGCACTACTGATACATGTATAAGAAGTATAAAATAAGAACAAGGCTGAAAAGCATTCTTGGCCCTCATTCTATTTCAAGCAGTATTTCATGCAATTCCTTTTTATGCATCTAAGTTCCTCATTTAAGTTCCTCAAAACTAATTAGGTTGAGTGTCTCCTTTTCCATCTTTTTTTTTTTTAGAGCTGTGCCAGATCATCACCTCTCCAAAGTGAAAGCTGTCTCCTACATTCCATTTGGGACTCTTTGTACCACCTGTCATTCCATTGTTAAATATAAGTATGAATTATCTGTCTGTGTAAATGAGCTTGTTCCACAGACATCAGAGTTTTTAACTTTTACATCAGGCTTTCCTTTCTATTCCTTTTCCGTTCTATTAATATGTATCGCTTGCTTTACAGATGACACTAGTAACATTTATTTTAGTAGGATGTGATCAGCTCCATATTAGAGTTGTCAATCCACTACATGGGCTTCCAAGAAGATCCAAAGTAGAAAGAATTCTGTACTTTGATCTACAAGAAACAGTGGGAGAAAAGGCAAAGAGACAGCCAGACACTAGCGAGTTGCTGTTAGTGAGTGCAATAGTAGACTAATTTCAAGCACACAATTACTGCACGTTTAGGACTTTCCCAAATTGCAAAAGACTGCTGGCATTCTCCCACTGTGTTGGAAGCTACTTTCAATTTCATTGCTGACCGTGTCTGTATGAGCAGGAGCATATGAATACAAACGAAGTGAGGATAAATCCTGAAACCACTATCACAAGAGAAGATCAATGGACTAACTTTGGAAACAGCAGTTGTGGCACATTTCCAGCCTAGTTCCTCACTAGATGAAGTCACAGAAAGAACTTTAAGAGGCCAATTCTCTGAACAATGTCACAGCATAGAACTGAAATATCATATTACTCAAATAAGGAAAAGGCAGGACAGGACATAATGTAATGGTTTTATTGGCATCACCATTGAACACAACACAAAAACTAATAGAAAATTCTCAAAATGACCCAGGCTGTATGATGTGGTGTTTCAAAATTAAAAAAAAAAAAAAAAATCAAACCGTTGAATTTGCTCTTCTGCAAGTTTGATCACTTACTAAATTATGTAAGATAGACATAAGTAAAAACATACAGTCAAAAGAGAATTATTTATTTCATAAATTACCTGATAAAGGTGTTTCTGCTACCATGGGATTTTTCCAGCAGACACAATTTATAACTCCAGTACTATCATCCACTGCAAAAAAAATGGCAAGAATTATAGAATAGGAAAGCAGGTAATCACATTCCAAGAAGTGAAGATCCATAACTATGAAAAGAGATACCTGCCAAGGATATTCATTCCAACCAGTTTGAAAGGGAAAGTGGGTTTCCAAACCCTACTTACATATCTCAAATAATTTCCACAGTTTCCACAGTTTCAGACATGGAAGTAGCTCAGCACCAGATGTGCTTATGTGCATAGTCAGCAAAGTAACAAGTATATTCTCAAAGAAAGATCATACACTAATTTAGATGATGAGGCTTCTGCACATATATTGGATACTAAGGGGTTTCAATCTCATTTGCAAGGTCAGAAGAAGAATCAGTGTTGAAGGCTGAAGTCAGACAAATTAAAACAGGAAACCAGGCACAAACCACAGAAGCATTACTGTTACAGTACGAAAACAGTACTTCAACATTTGGGGATACAACCATGTGAATAAACCAGGAGTGCTGCTTCCTACAGCTGCATTGGTTTCCATGCTAATATTGTGCTCAGAGTCTGCAGGCCTTTCCCATATAAAATGATGTCCAGGGAGCAGAAAGGCAGCTTCTCTAGGCAGGAAGGACAGAAGACAGTACATGCTTGTGGTTCTGCTCTAAGCCAGGAATTCCCAACTTAAAGTGTAGGTGTTGGTGGCATGCATGCCACTTCCACTGCTGAAAAGGCTCAACACCTTCTCCTGAGCACGGGAGCTGTTTTTCCTGTTTTGCCAGTATCCAATGAAAATAAGTTTTACGATTTCTGCTCTGGGCACTGCATTGTCGATGACAGTAGGAAAAGACAAAACTCAAAGGAAACTAAAAACTGTCAGAAGAATCAGTTTTCTATAGATCAAGGGACTGTACATAGATAGCCTGTGCAACAAACACTCTAAACAGAAAGGCATTAACTGTCTGTCAAGGATCATCTAGACAATGCTCCAAACATCTTCCTTCTTAAATGTAACATCTCCAAGACTGAGTTTCCACTCCTCACAAATGGAAAACTGCAATTTTCTTCTGCTCCTTAAACCAGATCCATGACTAAAAAAGTAACAACAATGTTTACCAGGAAGGTGCTGCTTGGTACCTGCAGTCATTTCCTCTGCGAACCATAGCATCAAAGCAAAATGCCTTTGCATTGTCTCACATGTTTGAAAACAGTCTCCCTATTTGGGGGGGGGGGGGTTAATTTCAAATCATTATCTTGCCTTCCTGTTTCTCAGTAGTTTAGCTGCACATCCCTATTAGCACACCTACAGTATTTATAAGATGCAGGCAATTCCAAATTCTATCACAAAAGTATGCTTCTCTCTACTAGCTCTGTTTTGAGCTGCTTGTCTGCAACGATTTCAGCAGCTTTAATTTTGTACCAGAGCACAGATAACCATCTGCTGGTAGGATTTCCTCTCCTTGGTACAGACAGACAGCAACTATTTTAGTAGGAGTCAGAACCCTCATAAACCATGCCAAGCTATCCATGCAAGCCAGCAATGGCAACAAGAAGCACGGCAGATGACACTTCACTTTTGCATTCCCACAATTTCTAGATGTTCCAGCTTGCACCAACCAAGACTGACAGGCTTCTGAAGAAGGGCTTGCAAACAAACCAAACAAGACTGAAGGATTAGGAGACCAGACTCCTCCTAGAGTCCTGGAGAGACTGACCTGTACTTGACCACACAAGGAATCTGGTAACAGAGCAAGGTTCTGTAACGAAGTTTCGCAATTTCATAGATAAAAGCTTTGAACCAATGGACAAGTAACTCCTGAAGCGCAGATGAATGAGAACTCTTGCAATTGTATTCTAATCAGACAAGAGAATGTTAATCTATTTTAAATGCACTCAAGGGATCTACAAATGTTGAAAACTTCCTGTGTTCCCTGTGCCACCCTTCCTCACCTCTTTGGGTTTAAATGTTTGTTTATTTGGGTTTTTTGTGGATTTACTTTTTGTTTGTTTGTTGTTTTTTTCCTGGTTTTTGTTTGTTTGGGTTTGGTTTCTTTGACTCTTGCTTAATTATTTGAGGGATAGCTCAAAGCTACTTGTTAAATGAGATAATTGTGTTAATTTTTATTTCTTTATAACAAAAAGTGTATGGTTCTTGTCAGGCCTTCATGAATTTACTGAAATGCTGGTGAATTTTTTTTTTAATTTGGTTTTAAGCCAACTGTCTTTCAGCCTTTCAAATCAATTTTGGAGTACAAAGAAAACCACATGTGATGTTTGGTTTTGTTAGGAAAGTGGGAAAAAAAAGAGGTCAGAAAGGTGCATTAGCTAAAATATGAGCTTGATCAAAGCTCATATTTTAATTAGATCTCTTTCTCCTAATTTATAATAATAATAGCATTAAACAATCAAATCAAAGTGCCAAAATCAGGTTTTACACGGCATGTAATTTTTATCTTTTAAGCCAGGAAAGAGTCAATTTACTCTTTTTTACAATTATGATTTTGCCACCAGTTCTGGCTGTACAGTTTTCCGCAGAGAGGACCTAAGATTCTTTAAAGTGAGTGGTGTGTATTCCAAAGCAGACAGACAGGAAATGGTGGGGGGGGGAATCATTGCAGCGACACAAAGACATTTCAGTTCCCTATCAGAGAGAAAATACAAAGGGGGAATAGCTTTGTAAGTCACTTTTAAGCAGATGGAAAGTGTGCAAGTCCTGAGCAGTGTGTGGCAGTCCAACTGATGCAACCCCTGTGACTCACCAGAGTCTGTTGAATTGAGAGACGCAAGAAGTTACAAGCAGGAAACTGTCTAAGAAGTTACAATTTTGCACTGGCGGAGTCCGCCTGCCTGAAAGGGCGGGCAGCCTGGGGAGGGGCACACTAGCAGGTAGCCTGAAAACTAAAACCAGGAACTGCTGGAACAAAGAGTGGAGTTGGATGTGAAAGGACAGCAGGAAGCCAGGCTCACTGTAAGCTGCACTTGAAGGCTGGCTGTTCTAACACTAAGGCCTTAATTCCACTACTCTGCCGTTTCTTTTTATTTCTATTCCTCCACTTTCTGCCCCAGTCGAACATTTTCAACAGGTTTAGCTGTTAAACTGATGCTGAGAGCAGCATGGAAAACTCTTACCCATAGAATTGCTTTTGTCTTGGTCATTTTGAGTCTGTCTTCCTCTGTTCTCATGAAGTGATAAATGCATTTGCAGTCAATGCCACTGCAGCAGTTTGATGCTGGGGAACCTGAGACCTGTTCAAGCCGTCAGCTGTATCTTCACAATACTCCCGAGGGTCAGGGAACTGCAGCTGACTCAATTTTACAAGCAAGGGAATTGGGAAGGAGATGCACACGATGACTTACCTCCACCATGTGAAAACCCATGGCAGAGGAAGACACTGGGCATAAGGGCTCCAATAAGATCTGTGCATTTGGCTCCCCTTTCCTACTGTGAAGTGACCTCCCCCACCTTTTCAAACTTGCCACATCACCACTGCTCCACTCTGCTTTTTCTCCAGATGTAAAAGACAGCTGAACAAAATAACAATCAGATGTTTCCATGTTAATAAAACCGAATACTGGGAAAAGTAATAGGGAGGAGACAACTCCCAGCTGGTGTTGGCAAGAACTCGTACTATGATGCTTGAGTTAATTTGTTAAGACTCTTGTGCATCTAAACATAAACAAGCTCCTGACTGCTATTAGAAGTTGGCTCCAAGATATGACAAGACATACAAAAGTCAGAAGGGATTTCTAAGGTTCAAATATGGAAGAAGTGATTTCCCATTTGTGGGCACCATTAAATCCATCTGATCAAATGAACTGCATATATAGGAGAGAAAAGTGGTAGAGTACGGTGACAAAGCAATAACCAAAATTAAGATTTGCTACGTGACCCCAAATGAATCAATTACTCTGTGTTAGCTATTCAATTCTCTATTTTTGCAGTGGAGATAAACAGTAGCTTCCCTACATTTGCCAAGTAATCTCAGCTACAGATATACATTATATTAGGATAAGAGCATATTTGTTTCAAGAATGGGCAATGATCAAATAAGGAAACCTTTCAGTTCTAACAGTAATTAAAATAGAAGGCTGATAAGTGCAAGAAGAAAGAAGAAAATTTTCCTTACCTCCATAATTATAAAAGGCATCTCGCTCCTTTTTTTGAACCACTATCCCAACAACATCCACCTGCCTTACTGGATGTCCATTGTAAAAGAATATACCTAGACACAAAACATGCTTGATTAGTGTAACTATTTCTTTCAACACGCCACCCTACATAGTCACATTTGTTAGTAAAAAAACATACTTTCTTACATATTTAATATATCTTAAATTATACAATGCCTACATGGGAAAAATCCCCTGAATCACTGAAGACTAGGAACACTAAAAGGAGAAAGTATCAGCTGTACTTAGGATACCAAAAGCTTACTTTTGTAGAGTGTCAGAACCTTATTAACCTTTTGTTTTCTTGCACATTTGGATTTGAAAAACTGTTTGCTGCAGGCATTAGGGGTTTTTTCAGTTTGTTTGTTTTGTTGAATCATTTGGGTTTTTGTTTTGCTTTGCTTTTTCTGTTTTGTTGTTTGGTTTTGGTTTTTTTTATATCTCCATAAGGCTTCAGAATAAATAATAGAACACAAAGGAAGCAGTTTGAGCTTCTCACAATGCAGCTGTTCCTGATTAAGGCAGAGCCTCCGAAAGGAAAACTAACATAATTCTGTCTTTCATTTCTAGAAGAACAGGAGCCATGGGGGCAGGGGGAGAGCAACAGCCCTCTCAGACTGCAGAATATACTACTGCAGTCATTGTGGACTGCATCCTAAACTTCAGTTTCTGAAAACACACGTTCTAAAAACATCCCTTCAAAGCTACTTTTGTGCATCTATAAAGATAACTTGAATAACACTTAGAAACATGTCCAGGAAACAGTGAGAAATCAAAGCCCAGTGGACTCTGACAGCACTGAGGTTGTCTCACTCTGTAATCCCTTTCAAGAGAGTGACAAATGTTGTTAACAAACACTAATGTAAACATCATACACCGAGGCTTCACAGTCCACCAACAGGAGGAAAATAGGGCAATAAGTTCCAAATATACCCTGGGCTGGCTAATTTTCAGTGAATATGTTTTCTTCAGTTTTCAAATACTGCTGCTTTACTGAAATAAGCCATCTGGGATGTTCAATAACTGTCTTCTGAAAACTAGATAACTCGAGGGACTCAGAAGGGAACATTTGGCTCCATACACTGTGGCAAGCGTTATTCTTACAAAGGGAAAGAGAAACATGGCAGCAAGGGAGTCAGAAAAATGTTCCGTATTAAAAAAAACCCAAATCCAAAATCCAAAAATAACTTGTCCTACATAGCTAGCAGCCTTAAATGAGCCTGGAATTAACTTTCTTCACGCAAGACAGAGAGAAAACACAAAAGTTTCAGAAGAAATTAGAGGTGATCAACCAAGCAGCTCATAAGCAGAAGTTTTGCTCATGAAAATCCACTGCAATGTTTTGAGGGTGCATCTATGGCTATCATCTCAGAGCTGGCTATACTAATTGTGCAGTCACTGGTCAGGTCTGGCATAGAGAATGTTTAGCAGGTCTGTCTACTTGTCTCTCATTCCATTTATCAGGGCACAAATAAACACTGCTATAGAAACCCCCAGTGGAGATGCTCCCAGTGTATGTAGTCACTCACTGATTCTTGCAACATCTCTGTAAAAGGTCTGGGCTAGTTTCAGGGTAAGTCTGTAGAGCAGAGACTCCAAGCTCCTGATTATGCAAACAAGCAACATGTTATTATGTTTGTTTCCCAGTTAGTAAGATGAGTTTTGGCAGATGACAGAGACCAAATAAAACTGGTTCTCTCCATCCCCATAAATTCACATAGAACTCCACCCTTACTCTCTGAGAAACTACCCAAATTAATTTGAAGAATGAAATTATTTTTAACCTATTAAAAGTTGTTGGACTTGATGATTTCAAGGTGTAAATTACTTCTCCTGCTAGTTTATTTGTTCAAATTAAGTCCATATTGGTAGCAATAAAAATATACTAAATATTTGAATCTATGGACAAACACATTCAGTGAGGCTCCTAATAACCCAGTAAACAAAACACAGAGCAATACCCTATTACCACACCAGCCACAGCAGTGCTACAGAGGGATATAGATACAGAGTTCCCTAGGGCAAGTGCTGGTCATGTCTGTACCAGCAGTACTGTGCTGTTTGCCATTGCTTTAATTATTATTACCTCCTTTTATGCTATTTGTAGCTTCCCTTGCTTGTTGATAAGCTTTCACAAAGCAGTGGTGCATGATAACTCTGAGAAAACTCATTTCCATGATGTGATTATGTGTTACAACTGAGTTTGACACCCACTCTCATTGCAAGGCTGCTAAGACAACACAATTGCTGTTTTTATCTGGGAGGTTTTCCAGTCTTCTTGTCTCCATTTATAGCAGTACAGTAATTGGCCAGGTTTACTGCTTCCCTCTATGTTGTTTTAAGGGATTAGTCAGTGTAGCATCAAATCCTAATGCTTAAAAATGGAAAGAAAAAGCTCATTAGGTCATTCAGTCCATTTCCTCAGGGCCAATACAGGCCATTCTGTACAGTAAATTCCTGGCAATCTGTACAGTCAGGATATAAACACTCCCAGTGAAGGACATCCCACCTTTTTCCTGGGAAGGCTGTGCTATGGTTTAGCAGATGTCATTCTAGGGATGTTTTTCCTGACATTCGGTCTGTGTTTCTTTCCATTCTTCCTAGTTACAACTTTTTGTTGTGCACTCGTTCATTCTTAATTACCATTACTTAATGAGTGATTTATAGCCAATCATATACTTAGCTTCAGCTGGTCTTTAAAAGCCCATTACAGGCAGGAAGCATTGACAACAAACACCTACATTCTTCCTTCTCAAAAAGGTACTAATTTTAGTGTTTCTGTTGTGCTATCATTTGTTGCCAATAAACAAGATATGCTGAAAAATGTCTGATTTGGTATATATGCAGCACCAGGAGAATGAACAAAATTCAGGATGTTGGTATAAGGGAATTTCATTTTATTTGAAGTTTGGTTTAGAAAATGATACAGGATTGCAAGCAAGGTTAAATGTGCAGAATGCCAGATGCACAGGAAGTGGAGAAAGCTCAAATGTACCAACTGTAAAGGCTGATATCTTGACATGACAGATACCACTTCCTTAGGATCATCTTAGAAAAACACAAAGGTAATAACAAAACTGAAAGAGTTTCTGAAGCAGAAGCCAAGTCAGTTAAGTAAAAGAGCAGGACGAGAAGTTAGAAGGGAAATTCATTTAATTTAGCGGTAAAAAAAGAGAGCAGGACTGTACTTTCTTGGACTGTTCCTGCTATCATGAAACATCTGTTGGTGTTTATAAGGTTAATTATTCTGAACACATTTTTGCATGTGTATGTACTAATGTCCAAGTCCAAATGACAATCCAATTCTGCTGACATTGAATTGTTTTGTATTGTTTGATAACAATTAAAATATCTGTAATTGAAAGAGAACAGTTTTTACCAGATGCATTTCCTACACCAGCACTACTAGAAGACTTTTATAAGACAGTTTAAATAGGCCTCTAAATAAAACTTACTGTAGGACAAACATCGACAACAGCCTGTAGCCTAATTCCTGTAATGGATTTAAGACAAAAGTCTCCCACCATGTTAAATAACAAAGATATATTTGTATTTGTGGTTTGTGAAGTCCCTATGTACATAAAAATAGTTGTGAGAAGAGCAAAAAAAAAAAAAAAAAAAAAACCATTCCTTTGCTTCAAACAAAATAGCACTGCTGCTATCCTTGCTGTTAAAGAAAAATGAAGAAGAATAACAAAACCTATGAGGAAGAGCATATTCAAAGAGCCAAACAGGGGTACTTTGTCTCCATGGACAAAAGAAAAAAAAGAAAAAGAAAAAACAAAACACCAAAACCAAGCCAAAGACACACAAAGGCTCTGCTTAGGGTTTATTACGTTCCTCATTAATTCTAAGTTCTTCAGGTTCCTCTCTGGTAATCCTGTACCCTGTCAAGCTTCAGTTGGGAGTAATGAACCCTTCCACAGCAGAAGACACACTGCAGTCTATTGAAAGTCTGTGTAGTGAAAACAGAAATTCAAGGTCAGAGCCGTGTTGCTTCAGCCAATGCTCACATGTGGGTGACACTGGCTGCAGACCAGCAGGACACAGAGTGCAAAGCAGACTATTGCCAGCAATGGCTCCGAAACAAAAGGTGTGGGGTAAGATCCAGCACGGAGGCCAGAATTTACAATAAGGTTGTTCCAATGTATGAAGAATGTCATATGTCTATCATGTCTAGAAACTAAGGAGACAAACCCTCAAAACTTGTACCTATTTTAGAATGTATTAATATCTATAGGAAAAAGGAAAATACACATATCCAGCAATGTCATCAACTGTCAAAATTTTGCAACAGATGTTGTAGAGACAGTGGAGAGATATAACACATACGGCCACAAAGGACCAGTATTTTTCAGAACTACCTTTATCAGAACATAACAAGCACTACCACACAACATTACCTTAATGTAAAAGAGGTTTTAGAGGGAAAAAGAAGCCATTTAAAAATATAGTTTAATTTTCACATACATTTCACATACAATAGTTCTTAGAACTGTTAAAAGATACTGATGTCATTTAGCTTAAGGGTGTGGAAAGCTACTTTACTGATGTTCGTGAAGTATTCTTCAATCCCTTGATAACAAGCACGATATAAATCAATTCTAATACTGTGTGTATCACAATCTGCACATATAAATACATACCTGACACCTGTTTAGATTCTCTCATTTCTATAATATCTTTAATATAGAGTCTTGCAAATGCAGAAAAGACAGGATCTAGCCCCCAGTGCAGAGAAGGTGTTTCTTCTTCATATTTCTTGGACTCAGACTGCATCCAAAACCTGTGAACACAGAAGGACTTGTAATTGTTTTCCACACAGGTGAAGAGCTGTTCATATATGCCCCAAATGAATGAAAAAACAGCTCATGAGTTTACACACAATAACATAGCAGAGCTGAGGATGAGACATTGAAGTTTATTTATATAATGCTGTATTTATTTATCAATATTTCATGTGTCACCACATGAAATATTCAAAGTATCAATACACATGATTTGTTTGAAGTACTGAGAATCCAGCAACAGCATTTTCCCCAGTAATTTCAAATGAAATAGAATTTCAGGGATTTTTCCTCTCTGAATCCATAAACAGAGAACCAAAGACAATATTTGTTTAAAAGAGCAGGATTGTGGGATACTAAGTACTGACTTTCTTTACACATTATTATTATTATTCCCCCCATCACTCTCTTTCCCTCCCACAGCATATTCTTCTGATTGTTTATCCTGTACTTTATTGTGGAGTTGAAGGAGGATGACTTCATATATAACAAAAGCAGCCATCCCTTCTTTATTTTGGGCGTGTAGTTACCATTAAATTTGAAATTGTTACTTTTCCCTTTTAACCCTCCAGATTTCACAGTTTAATCACTGCCATCTTCTGCCATTACAGATCCAATTCTCCTGTTTATCACAGTGTTCAAATCAAAACCCCCATCACTTGATTCAGGAAGATCCTCATAAAGATTTGGAAGCTGAAAATACTTTCTATCAGCTTCTCCTGTATGGAGACATTGTTCCTGTAAGGCTTTCCAGGTCACCCTCCAATAGGTGCCAGCTTCTTGCAGCAGTAGGTCAAAGGTGCTAAGTGGACTGATTTTGAACAGTGTGTAATAGGGCTGAAATTTGGCAGCTCCAGTCTCCTGAGAGGAAGCAGTGATCTCTGCAGTCTGGGAGAAACATTTGTAGCTACTGATGTGGAGACAACACACCATGAACATCACGGTAGCATCTTGCTTCACTGAGAAACTATAGAGATTGGATTCTGCATGGTTTCTCTTTTAACATTTAAACTTTAATTTGAGGCAATAGAAAAAAAAAAAAAGTGTAGCACAACATGCAAGAGTGTTGCTGACATCTAATCTATACTGTGCACAGAACCGCAAATGACAATTAGCTTCCTGTCCAACTTATTTTATTTTACTTACATTTAAAAAGGTCAGTGTTATTTACCTTCCTTAGACTGGTCTTTTCTTTGGTGAGATGTTGAAAATACTTGATTTAGTCAGTTCCAGCAGACACTTCACCACTGAGTAACAAACTGAAATATTTTTGTTTACACCTGGATTCATGTCTCTCTCCCCATTACAGACAGCTCTTCCCAACCTTTCCTTTTTGCACCTTCAAGATCTACTCAAAAATGTCTCACCATTCTTTTCTCACTCAAGTCTCCCCATGAAGCACCCTTGTTCTGCTGCTGAATTGAGACTGCTCAATAGAAATTTATAAACTAAGCTGTTGAGTGTATGATCTTAACACAAGCTGCTATTCCTCCATATGGAGGTGCTTCGGATACTTACTACAGTCTATGTCAAATTTAGACCATAAAGTTTCTCAAGGAAACAAACGGTTTGAACCTTTATTTTACTTGGCATGCTCATTTTCTTAACAAAATTAGACTCCTCATCTCTTTTTGCTTGCAGTCTCTAGTACAAAGTTCTGCTTCATTCACCCCGATTTACTCTGCATGGTTACAAAGCCTATCACAGCTCAGCACCTGTTTTTCCTCCTAGACAGACAGCAGACTGAGATAATCAGCCGAAAAGAGACAATCAGGTAATAAGTCTGTCTCACCCTTTGTGTTTTGGGTAAACAGACAGTCATTGGGGCAAAAAGCAGAAGTCACCCCTGCATATGTGTGCATCTGAGGGGAAATCAATCAAGCAGCTCCACTGGAGATTAAAAATATCTGTATTTTGGTATTTCAGTAGCCAGTTGTCAAGCCTGAAATGCCCAAATATTAATCCATCAAGTCCAAACCACATTTTTAGTTTAAATGAAGCATCTCCCCAAAATTTTTACTGCTTCCCTGTTCTGAAGGGAAAAGGATTTCTGCAGCAAAAGTTCTTTCTATCTCAGAAACTACTGGGAGTTAAATCTCAAATTCTGGAGCTTCCTTCTCACTCCCAGGCCTTGTTACAGCTCTTCACTGGAGACATTTACAACCATCATATGTCTTTATGTAGAGACCACTCTGCTTGGTTCAAGCCTGCTACAGACACATAACTTACATATCTTACAGATCTGGCAAAGACTCCTTGACAAAAACTAAATCATGCCTCTGGCACTACGAAGGCATCACAAGATTCCCTGAAGTCCACATGACAAATTTGCTGAAGTCCTGAATTACAGGCATTCCATCCACACCAGGCTGGGACAGTGAAACCGTACTCCAGCCACCCACTCACTTTCAGCAATGTCTGACAGGCACATGAGGGCATCCTGCACAGCAGTCCAAACCTCCCCTGGCCTCTTCATGGTCTCAGGAGCCCTCCTAATCCCTGACACCACCCAAAACCAAGCCGATTTTATTCCTTTCCTCCCAAGTGGCCACTTGGTAGCTACATTTGAACAGTGACCTAATTTGAAGCCAAAAACTTGTGGTCAGTTAGAAAGAAAAGATATTTACTACCTCCTGGATGTACTGCTTGCCTCCACACAGTTAGTTATAGCCCATTTTTCTCAGCAGCTGTCTGCCTGCTTCTACAGCAAAGCAAGATGTAAACTATTCCCAGAGTATCTATTGTGCAGTGAGTTTCCAAGCTTGTTTCAGGCAGATTGATAGTATTAGAAAACATAAATTCTACAAGGCTGACAAAATTCTTCCAATCAACTTATCTTTTTCTATATAATAATATCTTCCCGTAACCTTTTCTTAAGTTGGCACAGGAAGCCTCTCCATCCCGGGGATAATTAATGAGTCATCCTGGCAAAAGTGGAACTTTCCATTATGCTAGAAGTGTTTTCAGCTCTTAACTGGTACCATTGGTGATATGCTATCAGCAAGGAAGTTAAGAGCTGCCCTGTGCAATGAAGATCCAAGGGGCAAAGAGGAGCATTGTGGAGATGCACAACATTATAATCAATGAGAACCCAGACAGCAAACAATAGACAATTCTGAACAGATACTATATGTACAGATCTTTAAGGATTAAACTGGCTTTTGCTGGGAGATGGTGATCAGCCTTAGCAATATAAATAACACAGAGTCCTAGCAAAAGGTCATCCCTTTCTGCATTTTGTTTTAAGTGCAGTGTAATGACTTCAGGGTTGCTGTAGTGCAAGGAATTCAATCCTGATACAGGAGAAAAAAGGCAAGAGAAGCATCTAGTCCACAAGTTTATTAGATAGAAGATATCTGTACTCTATTTTTATCACCAAGAAAAGGCTATAAAGGCATAATCAAAAACAAAAATAGAATTAAGTTCTTCTGGGAAAATAACTGTTTCAAGGGCAAAAATCTAAAGTTTACATAATAGGTATCTAAATACAAATAAACAAAAAGCCTCAATTTGAGATTATTCTAACATTAAAAAAAGGCTGTCTCTTCCACCTACTGCTATCAATATTAGCTTTCCTGACTCTACTGAGAAGTCAACCAAGTCCATAATCCTCTGTTATCTTGTGCGCTCAGCAAGGTATTAGCCTGAAGAGGAAAGAAGGGAAACTAAGGAAAATTGGCACCCTTCCCAACCATGCCACCACCCAAACCCATTTTCTTTCTTCCCTCCTGAGCAGCCTACCTGGTAGCCTTGTTTCGAAGGCTTCCTATTTAACACCCAATTGATTTACTCCATAGAATCAGCCCTGGCCAATAAATTTCTTGGCTCATATTCTTGTGCCCACCGTGTACCTTTTCCAAAAAAAGGTAAACGGTCTTCTTCCAATCCCAGTGCAACTGAAACCTCAAAGAAGAGTATCTGTTTTAATGTTTCTTGTTGTCTTTTGTCCAGTTTTGATTAACAACCAAAGCTCTGGGAGAAAATTGCCTTAGTTTGAGATTAATCGTTTTGAGCTAAGATAATGCATCTTGCCAGCAGTTGTCTGCAACTACTCTGTAAGTGCTAGCACACTGCTGCAAAGACTCTCAAGTTAGCTGTGAATCAGAAACAGAGAATTTATGCACTAATACAGGCAACTTAAACATCCTACCAGGCTGTTACTCTTCTCCAAAGGCTGCCACTACTATACTACCACTGATGATTTACACATCAGGAAAGCATTTCCTGATTTACACATTTAGGAAACAGCTCCTAAACTGTTAGAGTTGTCAATCCAGTACATTAAAACAACTTAAAGTCACCACTGGTTTACTTGAATAAATTAGGCCACAAACTGTGGCTGTCAAAAACTGCTCCATAGGTTAGCCATTCCTGCCACAGACAAAGCAACTTGTGGAAAGAGGAGCAGAGTCAACAGCTGGGTTTTGTAACACCCTCTGTCATCTGAATTGAAATCATCTGTGTCTGAGTCAACACCCTATGTGACAAACGAGTATTATTCAACTCTTCATGATCAGCAGAGGCAATTCCAGAATGGTACAGTTAAACCCACCATATTTCAGGAAATATTTTTAAATACCTACAGCCACATACAACATTTTCAATTAAAACGCAATAAACCCATTGTATTATTATACAAGTAAATCTTACTGAGCAGAGAAGTAATATCTTCGGTTACAGTTAATATGGAACAAAGATTCTAAACATGAGACTCACCCAGAGATTTTTAAAAATACATAATTAAAAGACAGTTTCCAACAGCAGTAACAAGATGAAAACCATCACTGATGCCTAAACATGTTACTGAAAGACAAAAAAAGAGCTCCTGGAAAAAAGCTGTTGGAAAACTATCAAACAGTAAGGTAAGGTCCGTTTGGATCCACCTCCTAGCTGGTTATTCTATTACAAATCAAGATGGGGCAAGCACTTTCAGTCTTTCATAATAAACTACCTTCTGCTTCTGTCATGTTAAATCCTTCCAGTTTTGATGCTACATGCTGCATGTCTTGTACTTCTTGTATACAAGCACAATTGCAATTTAAAAACACGGTTTCAAAGCAAAATTAAGAAATCTAGAATTCCTCTGAACTTCCAGAAGTTTAGCAGTTCCTGAAATATCACTTGTACAAAGGTTTAACATTTGTCTAAGCTGTTCAGACAACAATTTACCTAAAGAAAGAATTGTAGATTTTTTTCTTGAAATACTCCTTGAAATTTTAAACGTCATATGTCTTTCAATTACATTTGTTTCTATACAATACACTGCCCTGGCAAGTGAAGTGCAAGACAAGAGGCCCATCACTGCAACCTTTAGCCAGTGGGGACTCTGTCCAAACAACCCAGAATTGCATTGCCTACAATGCCCGTAAGGCAGGATATAGGCTGGGGCAAAAAAGCCTTGTTTTAGCAATAAACTGACATGGCTGTTGTGTAACAGTCTTCCAGTGGAGTTAATGTCTCCAGGTCATAACTTGTGACATGTTTCCCTCCCTCTGATTTTACCTTTCCACAACACTTCCTAGAAAACGTTCTGGACAGGTGCATGTGGCTGCAGCAGACCAGACAAACTGGCTCCTCTGACATCAACAGTCTTGGAAGGGGGACAAAGCTTACAGTTCTAGATTGCCTCCTTTTGACATTGAAACTTGTTTTATATGCAAGCTAAACCTTGTAACAAGGTTTTGGCACTCAATTTTCCAGAAGTATGATTCTGAAAAACTAACAGAGAAGTGTGTAACAAAATAAACAGTTGAAGTAGCTCTTTCTGATCCTTGTCCCATGTATTAGTCACAAGATAATTTCCCATGGATCAAGAAATCAGCAAACCACTCAACAGACCAATAAACTAGCTCTATATATGTATTTCTCATGGCCATGTGAAAGCTTACCAGAAATAAGGTAGTAGGCACTCATTACTGGTATTCAGAAAGCTTCACTTCCTATGTGTATTTTAAAGCTATTGGATAATCACACTGAAGTGCCTTCTTCAACTAATTCCTTAACCTGTCTCAAGTGAGGGCAGGAGCAAGCCTATGAAGATGATTAACTCTCTCTGAAAGCTCTTAATCACCCACAGGGCTGCCAGAATGAGCTGAGCTGCTGAAAAGACATTCTTGTACTGGGAGAGAAGGTTCTCAGTTACTAATGCAAAATAAAAACAAACAGAAGTAAAAATAAATTACTTATTACAAATACTAAGTTTTTTGCTTGGAAGAAGAGTAGTATGAAAGCTTTGATAGCAAGAGGATTCCAAACAGGCTGTTGGAAAACTTTTTGACGGATACTTATACTCAGGAGGTGATCCTGCCCCTCTATTCAGCCCTAGTGAGGCCACATCTGTAGTGCTGTGTCCAGTTCTGGGCTCCTCGGTATAAGAGTGACATGGAGCTCCTGGAGTAGGTCCAGCAGATGGTTAAGGGACTGGAGCATCTCTCACATGAGGAAAGGTTGAGAGAGCTGGGCCTGGTCAGCCTGGAGAAGAGACACCTGGAAGGGGACCTCGTCGATGCCTGTAAGTATCAGAGGGTGTCAAGATAACGGACCAGGCTCTGCTCAGTGGTGTCAGGCAATAGGACAACAGGCAATGGGCAGAAACTGATGCAAAGAAGTTCCACCTGAACATGAGAAAGTACTTTGGTACTGTGTGGGTGAACACGCACTGAACAGATTCTCCAAAGAGGGTGTGGAGTCTCCCTCACCGAAAATATTCCAGAACAGTCTGGACATGATCCTCAGTAATGTGGTCTAGGGGGCCCTACTTGAGCAGTAGGTTGGATACTTCCATCCTTATCCATTCTGTAATTCTGTAATTTACTGATACAACATAAGGGAATTAACTAACAGACAAAAGAGAGTAAGACCTAATTCACTCTGGCTTAAGGCAACACAGTTAGCCCTCCTACTCTGCTTTAGTTGTGTAATATAGATTTAGTGTCACTTCCTAAATGAACATTTTCAAATTTCCGAAATTTGCATAGAAGTGACAAGCAAGTGACAAGCTATTGGTTAATAGCTTTGTGAGGCTACTGTGCCTGTGAATTCCATGACAAGTGTGACTCAATTTCTAGATGCAAATTTCCCTGCCAATTTCCCTCCCTCCTCTTTGAACTGGTTTATGCATCTGGTCTAAATTAGAACAGCCTCTGGAATAGGTCAGAATTTATATAAACATTCATAGCACTGCAGAGCACTCCATTACAACCTGAGACTTCAAAATAATTAACCTATGATTTGGTCTAGACACACAGTTGTGATTTGAAGTTTAAAAAATATTCCTGGCACATACCAAAGTTTTAGATTGTGATAGACTCACTTAATGTTCTGAAATCAATTTGCATTTTATTTTGCTGTGTCAGTGAACCTTTTAACTATATCAGAACACTGTGAGACTGTGCTTAAAACATGATGTCAAATAGCCTTGTTGTTGATATATACAAAGAAACTCAAATTAGAATAATTTTGAAATCTCAGATCCAACTAGGACCATCATAAACTTTGTGAGAGTAACTAAAGGTTGAGATTTCTCATTTGGAGCTCTTTTGGAAGATCAAGACCTAATAGTTTGAAGAACAAAGTAAGAACTTTGAACATAAGAGCAAAGCTTTTATTATGCTGTTCTAATGCTCCCCACACAGGTCCTCTGAGCCAACATCTAGGAAAAGTATCAAAAGGGTGGGTTTTTTGTATCAATAATGGTACCAACTTCCAGCCAGCTACTCTCTGGATTTCTTTTGCGACTGAGCCTCCTCTCTGAGGACCAGGGCTTTTATACCTGAAATCAAGCACAGGATTTCTTAGTCATACCCAGGCTGCTCTGAACTGGGCTTTAAAAATGAAAGTTTTAGAAATACCAAAAGTGTATAGATATTTCTCAGTTCCTTAAGACAACTGTACTGCACAGTCCTTCACACTCTATTCAGTGAATAATCTGAAGAGTAGGTTCTTCTCAGCTAAGGAAAGCTGGCTCATAATCATTTATCTTCAGCTGCTAAACCATTAGTCTCTGCTAAAAATCCAGAGATTGTCCTTCATTAACCTTTGGGTCAGCAATCTTTGTAATTCTCTGAGGGTGTTCTGAAATAATGAATAATTTACCAATGTTCCCTCTGAGGTCTGTCCAAATCTCAGCACTGAGAGCTGATATAGGACTGACAGAGAAAAACCCCAAACTGTTCAGGAATACCTGTCCTGCAACATGAGTTTCTTAGTTACTCCCCTGCCTGTGGAGAAAAGGCAGATAGGCTTGTTTGTTAGTAATGATTTTTGCCCATCTTTAAAAACTGCTACTGAACCCAATCGAAAGGCACTAAAAGGACAGAAGATTATTTAGATTATGGAAAGAAAATACTTCCCTGACAACTGTCGCTGTAACTTCTTCCATGAATCACTGTCACAGCTAACACGATAAAGTCTTTACTATTTCCGACTTCTTGGTATGTAAAAAAACCAACAGCCTTTTATAAAGTAATTTAAGTGTCTCCTTAACTGCATTTGAATTTGAATAAATGCCATTTCCTACCTCATGCTCTGCACGGAAGTCACTCCTGTATACTCTGTCCAGAAAAATACATTAGTGCTCAGTCAGAAACCAGAGGAATTATTTTTCATGTAGGCAGTTTTATTTTCTGCCACAATTCAGTCCATGTAATGTAATGGGCTTTTTTGGATTAATCCGTAAATATCACACACTGTACTATTAAAACATAATTTTGTGGATTAGCTATTAAAGGTCCTTTCTGTCAAAAAATAAACATTTCAGGCATTTGAGACAAAAATTGCATCACATCACAATACTCTGTTTTGTCATAAGCAAATACTAGTGCCCATAGTTTGCACATACTATTGTTGGACACACAATAGCTGCTGTTTGCCTTAACAATCAACATTTTCTTGCAGCTCCACTCATTGCTGCTGCATCGAGATGAGATCCTACAGAAAACCAAATTCTACTTTAAAACACAGTCAACTATTTTTTGTCTCATTTTCAAGGTAAAAAGAGAATAACATTGGACACACAAAAATAATTACAAACATAGTTGTAATAAAAAAATAACATTATGCAATGAAGAACTTTGCTTTTTTCCCTAAAATCACTTAATATTTTAAAGTCTAGCTTTACATTAATAAACTGTTTGTATCTCACATTCTATTTGTTATTTCCCCTTTTTGCTAGTAGACGTATCTCCAATATTATCCCACTGCAATGTCTCTTTTTGGACTATTAGTAAAAAATCAATAGTCTTCAGTGTTACCTTTTTGTCAGATTGTCCTTTATTGTGTGTGTAGGAAATATCCTCTACTTTTCAGAATGGAATATTTTTAATAGTAGTTATAGAAGGCAAAATAAACTTCCTAGTTATGCTTACCACACATAACCAGGATTGGGTTTGATGGCTGGCCAGCCAGCCATAAAAGAAAAGAGATTTAAAAATAATTAATTTTCATATTACAGAACAAGTTATTTGGTCCCAAGATTCCAGAGCTGATCAGGATCACAAGACAACACAAAGTCCATTCTGGAAAAAAAAGGCTCTTGGGAAACAGAGAAAGAAAATCAGGATTTGCAGAAAGAAAAGCAGCAATACATGTGGGTTTTTTAGTTCAGACATTTTTTGTGCCAGTATTGACTGAGAGCAATACTGAGATGCAAAGCTATCTTTATCCCTTAATAAATTTCTAATCCTAGTTACTATGTGAACTAATGCAAATTTGAAAGCCACAAACAAAAAGAGCAAATCAGCTTGTGACTGCTATGCAAGAGGAAAAGGTCTAATTACCATCTGGAGGAAAGGTAAACATGGTGCAGCATTTGCAAGACTTGCTTTCATGTGACTTAACTAAAGCTTCTAATACCCATCAGATGCAGGGGGCTCTGCGAGTTTTAAAAATTTGCTCATGTACAGTTTGGATCAAATAAATCTTGTTTCAAATGAAATATAATCTCAAATTATTAAAATGGTTAGTAAGAATACAGCATTTCAGTTAAGAGTAGTAGTATTTTAAAGGATATTAGTTCAGAAGAAATGAGGATTCTAGATAGATTTATTCCTGTGTGGTTCTCTGAAAGATTATTATAGTCATCACAATATGGAGAGAACTTTTATTAGACTAAGTACTGCATTAAAAAAATCCGACTGTTTACCAGTGCAGCTCAGTATTTTAATGTTAACTTCCTATAAAAGGAGTTTTTTCAGTTAAATACAAACCAAAAAATGTGCAGCCTTCTTGAAAAGCTTTATCATGAGGATCTGAAGTTCTTAATTGCATTAGTCAGTTAATCAAAGAGAATCAGCTATGTAAGTTTCAAGTTGGTCACACTTTCCATTAAATCTGAGGTTTGCTTCTCATTCCCCTACAAAGATATATTACTATTTCTGAATATCAGTCTTGAAGAGGGTTTTCTTGCAGATCAACTAGAAGCAATAAGCAAAATTATATTTCTTTTTTGCTATAGCTTCAATGAAGTTAACATGTTAAAACTTGAATGCTTTTAACATGACATGTTTCCAAGAAATATTTGTGTACTATTTGTTGAAATATCTGATCCTTATTCAAATTCCAATATTTATATTATTACTTTTTCTTCTGCCATTTAATATCAGATAATGCCTATTCAATAAAATATCACAGGTTTAGTTGGAAACGGTCAGGTAATTTGGCAGTTTTTATATTTGCCCTGTCATCATTCCCAGATGTGTTGCTGACATCAAGAGAAATGCACTCCAGGAGTTCTGCTGGCAGTGGTATCTCCATAGGTAGGAAGAACTCCCATCATATGATACCAGGAAAACTCACCTCACACAGTTGAACACTGTGATAAAGATAAGTATCTATAACAGTGAAGGTTAACTGCCCTGTGAAGATACATTCCCCCACTGACTAATTAAAAAGTGTGCCCAAATTAGATTAAACACACAGACTTTCCTGAAGCCAAAATTAGATCAATCCTATTCCTAAACATTTTAACACTCAATATTTTTTTTTACTGCAAACATCAAATAATACCCTTACATGCTGAAGCTTTCAAATGCCACATGTTTCTATGGCAATTCTTAGATTAACTGGTCCTGCAGTAAGGCATTAAAAAAACCCAAACCACGTAATAAATAGTAGTATATCTAGGTTATTGATAGGAGCATGAGCATTGATTTTGGCTAATGAGATATGGGGAAACTCTTGAGTGTCCAGTCTCTGGTATTATAATTTTTTCCTGTTTATAACTATATATGACTGAACTGTTCCTGTTACTCATATCATAAAGACTCATAAAATACGGAGTATAAAACTAAGTCTCTTTTCTGTTCTGCATAACAGAAAGAGAAGTCTCTAAGACACAGCTCTATCAATGGTACATTTAATAGCAAGACTTTAAGAGTGCTGTATACATAGCACATACCGGACAACCAAGGATCAGTCCTAGCCAGCATGGGCTTGGGAAAGGCAGGTCCTGCTTGACCAACCGGTTCTCCTTTTATGACATTTTGACCCACCTAATGGATGAGGGAAAAGCTGTGGATATAGTCCACCTGGACTTCAGTAAAGTCTTCGATACTGTCTCCCAAAGCATTTTCCTGGAGAAGCTAGCAGCCCATGGCCTGGACAGGCACTCCCTTTGCTCATACAAAACTGCCTGGATGGCCGTGCTCAGAGTGTGGTGGTGAATGGTGCTGCATGCAGCTGTCAGACAGCCACAAGGGGTGTCCCCAGGGATCAGAGCTGGGGACAGTCCTGTTCAATATCTTTATCATGATCTGCATGAGGGGATCAAGTGCACCCTCAGTAAGTCCACAAACATTAAGCTGGGCAGGAGTGTTGATCTGCTGGAGGCCAGGGAGGCTCTGCAGAGGGATCTGGGCAGGCCAGATCAATGAGCTGAGGCCAATGGTATGAGGTTCAATGAGCGTAAGTGCCAGGTCCTGCACTTGGGTCACAACAGCTCCATGCAGGCCTACAGACTGGGGACAGAAAGGCTGGCAAGTGTCCCAGAGGAAAAGAACCTGGAGGTGCTGGTCAACAGCAGCTGATGATGAGCCAGCAGTTGCCCAGGTGTCCAAGAAGGCCAATGGCATACTGGCCTGTATCAGAAAGAGTGTGGCCGGAAGGACCAGGACAGTGATCGTGTCCCTGGCACTGGGTTAACTAGAGTGATCTAGAAGCTACATTGGAGCTTAGAACTGAAATGAGCCCAAGACAGCACAAAACATTAACTTTGGGAACAGATCAGAGGAGAAATGGCAGACTCTATGAAAAAATGCCACCACATAAATGGAAAATATCAATAAAAACACTGGGTACATCGATTAAAGGAAACAGAAAGGACAGTGTTGAGTGCCAAAGGTGACAGACAGATTAAGACAGATGAAACAAGAATTACGCTTCAGATTTAACCACAAACAAGCCACCTGTGACCTTACAGCAGTTCAATGAGCTCAATCACCAGAAAGAATTTTGGAGATCAGTGAAAGCACGGGTGGACAGAAAGTTAAGACAATATAAAAATATACCATTAAATATTTTGAAAGAACTGAAGACAGAATGTAGGACTGCAGTGAAAGGGCAATATATGCTGTGAAGAATACATTTCAAATTAAATTTCTCAAGTCAGTGTTTACTTTGAATTAAGAGAAACTGGAGCAGTTTAAAAGAAGAAGAACTTAAAGAGGGATTTAGGAACAGAGGCAATTGTAAGTGATTGAGTCAATGAGAAAGTATAGTGATAATAAGCAGCAGAAAGTATGAGACTTCTAATTCACAAAGAGATGAAAAAGATTGTCATAAAGAGTTTACAGCTATTTTAAGCCAGTATATTTGATGCACAACCAAGATTGTTCTTAAACATCTTTAACACCTTCCGCTGACATTTAAAGGAAGCAATGAATTTTCAAAAAGCATTTCTTTAAATTCCTGAAGGAGAAATTTTAATATAATTCACTTTTACCTTTTTATCTTTACCATCTGGGAACATTTACAGTTGCTAAAAACTCCTGCTATCAGGAACAAAAACACTACACACACAAAATCCAGGCTTCATACAGCCTCCTCCAAACCAGGAAGTCAAAGCAAATTGGGAAGGATTTGCTACTAGCACTTAACCTTCACCTTATAGAGTTTATTTTTAGGAATGAGTGGCAAGCAGGTGAAAGAACAAGGCAAAAAATGATTCGGAGCCACAGTTTTCCTTTTCAGATATCCTGGTTTTATCTTGAATTACTTGTTAAAGAGTAAGGAAGAAAATACTAAAAGCAAAACTTTATCACTAGATTAATTGCTCCTTTCTTGTGCCAGACTTTCATCTTCTATTTTTGATGTTATATCAATTAAAATCTCTCTGGAACAGGAAGGCTCTCTTTATACAAGTCTAAAGCAACACACATGCAGTACCTGCTAACATTCAGTCATTAGCAGGATGGCACTAAAGTTCTGCTCTGAGTGAGCCTCTTTTACCACACACACGTTCACAGCTAACTGAGACATGACAGAGATGCTGTGTGTGAACTACACCCAGTCCAACCCTCACTTGTCAACAGAGCTGAGGAAGAACCATGCCCTGCTATCCCAGCCCAGAACTGCCAGCTCAACTACACTTACATATAGCTTATGAAGTTTTCTTTTAGTTTTGCATTCCTTTCCAGTTACTATAAACTCTGACATTCACACATAAACACCTCCCCATCGATTGACATTAACCCTGAGGCTAAAGACAAGATAATCCTGCCTAAATACAAGGAATTCATGCTATGGATTTGGATTCCTTTTTCCACCCATCCTCTATAAACAACTCAGTTTAAAAAACCTACATAAATTAGTCCCAAACCAGTTTTTATCCAAAAGAAAGCAAGTTAAAACCAAAATATTCAATTAAAAAAATCAAAATGAAAATTTTTATTAAAGCCATTGCTGCATTTTAACATCCAAATCAAAGCTATCATCCCACTTGAAGGGGCAAAAAAAAATTATAGAGAGGAAAAAGAAATTGAACTTTAAAATCAAGACATCAGAAGCTAAATTGCTGTTAACATTCCCTTTATTATTGTATTTAATGCAAACTATCTGAATGAAACTTGCATATGAAATAAATAGGTGGAGCCAGCCAGACAGCCAGATCACAGAAAAAAACCAGCTCATTTGGATTGCAGTTGTTTCTTGTTTTTGCCCTCATACACATAAACAATCTTGGTTTTAACATCCTTCTTAACAGTTTTACCTTTCGTGGCCAAGCTGTCAGTACAAGGAACCCACAAAGCCCAATATTATTTTTGAAAAACAAACGCTAATTATAACAACAAAACAGGTTAGCAAGAATACTTGAAAGGCTCTCTATTCATAGGGTGGGACTACCCTTGAAACTGATTTTGTACAGTTTAAAGAAATTGACTCGTGACAGAACACTGTTGTTTGATTCATAAACGTTTTGTGTCAGGGGCATCTCAATGCCTCATTATTATTATTACTGAATTTACACACGGCCTACCCTCCTTATATAGCAAACCATTGTCATTCTATTACAATGGTCTGAGGAATGATGCACACCAGAGGCTTGATCTTAAGAAACTCATCATGCAGCTTAAGTTAATGGCAACTGCAGGCACTCAGGTTCATGCGAGGATACGGCATTACACGATTTTCCCTGGGTGTTTGTCTCACTGTCAGATGTCTCTGAGCTCTCAGCATCGCCTCAGCTGCTGGATCGACTTCCTGCCTGTCACAACCCAAACTGTCCCCATATCTGCTAATTGCCCCTAATCCAGGCAACGGGAACGCCTCTTGCTTTCAAGTGAGGAAACACCCCACATTTGGTGGCATGTACACAACACAACTATTAAAATACAATTATACTTCAGAGTTAGGAAGGAATTACTTGTGGGAAGAGAAGATTGTGAGATAGAGAAATACAAGCCTGTCCCAGTGATTAAGTAAGATACCGAAGATACCGAAGGAGCAGGACAAGAACATCACACCCTGCTACAACAGAAGATACATCAGTAGCACGTCTAGGGGCAGCACTGGCCCACAAACAAAAGAAAAAGTCTTCCAACATCGTCTTTTGCTATCAACACCTTCCTCAGAGAGCCACGTCCAAGCCCAAGCCCCCCAAGAAGGCACTACCTGCCCATACAGAGCTCCGGACACACAGAGGAGCCCCTCATGGCCCTTCGGCTCCCACAGCCGGACTGGGGACTCAGGCACCCAGCCAGCACTGAGGGAAAGCTGTACCCCTGCCTAGGGAACACCACCTCTGTCACAGGGCTAGGGACACCCTTCTCCACGGAACTGCGGAAGAGCGGCACGCGGTGTCCTGTGGGATCAGACGATAAAGAGTCCCCCTGCCACACGCCCCTCCCTTAACAGCACACAGCGAACTAAAGGGAAACAGGCCAGAGGACTGGACGAGTACTCCATGCCAGCACTGCCCCTTACTCTGAAGGACACGGGGGGTAGGAGCACCCCTCCATCTTGAGTCCGATACCGACT
>VZRN01000806.1:1930796-2119588 GCA_013397935.1 Dasyornis broadbenti
TTTTTTTACTATTTTGGATTAAGATTGATTTTCAGTGTTATTTTGTAGGATTGCATGTGTGTATATAGAGAGATTAATGTAAGGCAGCTAAGCACAAATGGTGATTTGGAAGCTCAGAGAGAAACACAAAGTATTTCCCCTCTACCTTGCCATATTTATGGTTTTTGGCCATTTTCTAATTAGGAAATTACCTATAGCCTAGAGCAAGAAATTTGTCAAACAGAGATTCATGCTTGAATCAAGTTCTACACAAAATGCAGCGTTAAGAATGTTCTGATTACCTGAGGCATGCTATTCTATGATATGATTTTTAAATTTTACTTAATTTTCTATGGAGAAGAACATGAAGCAGTGAAAAAGTAGGATTGTACTGCAGTAGTCAAATAAATTAATTGATTAGTGTTTAAAATTTGCTAAATGTCTCCTTACTACAGAGAACTAAATGACTTTTACCTTAAAGTGTCCATCTTGAAAATTAGTCACGTTTCAGAAAATCTGAAAACGAAGGCCATTGTGTATATAGAAACTTCATTATTTTTGGAAAGAAGTTTTCATTAATACAGTTATTCAAAATGAGTGGGTGAACAGAAGTGAAATTTTTTTGGAAGGAACCATTACCCCAGATATGAAGTTGTGCCTAGATCAGAATTGGTTTACTTGGTATGGAAGCAATGGTGAATCCCATCCTAAGGCAAAATTGGATTTTATCCTATCTGACTTGATAATGAGTTGGAGAAGACTGTCCCTTTGCTTTCTTCATATCTCTTTGAATGGCATTTTAGATCTGACACTTCCTTGTTTAAGGAGGACATCAGGGAACTGGGTTTTATCTCTAGAAACGTTTAGTAATAGCTGTGGTTCCGAAACAGTGTTCTGAGGAAAGTTATTGTAACTTTGTCAATGATATTGTAATAACTTGGCAAGACTTTTTGCACAGGATTTTTTTTATTCTTTGTTTATCTTGTAGGTAATGGTTTTCCTGAAACACATTTATGCTGTAAAAACAGAGCTTTTCTCTAACAGATGTCTAGATTTTGCATTATAGAACATAACTTTTCACTTGTATTTCTAAACAGTATTTTACGAGGAAAAGAGTTAATACCTTTGTAATCAAAAGGCAGTAAAACCCCGATGGAGAAATGTTAATTGAGCGCCTCAGCAAAAATTGGAATATTGCAGTAAACCCTCATCTCTATCACAGCCATTGTCTCAATCAGGATTTATTCAATTCATATGCTGCTTTTTTTTTCACTTTGTAAAGTGCAGTCATGTTCCTGCCCCACCTTCAGCTTTTCCTGTTGGAATTGAAGAGGCCCAACCTTTTTAGTCTGCTTTTTGTAAGACAACTGCTTGACACTTTATTAAATTTGATTGTCCTTCTCATTCTCTTATTTGCGTAACTTCTGTGGATGCTACAAGTCTTTCAGTTCACTATTCAAGCAAACAATTCTGGTTTTTGTTGCTGGATAGTCAAGGGTCAGAAGCAAAGGTCTGTGCAGCTACAGCACACCGTGAGCTGTGATTGTTGAGGAAAATAGGTTTGGAAGAGTTTGAACAGGAGTTATCCCCAAAAGAAATCATTCCAGTAATGTGGAGAAATGGGTACTCTCAGAGTTAGCCAAACTTTTTTTTACTCTTTCACCCTTTCCACCTGATTTTTGTCAATAGTGGAGATATACTAACCAAGTTTATAAGTAACCTGTCTGCTATTTTTCATCTCTCTGGGGTGGGAAGCATGAGATCTTAAAAATTACCATTTAAACAGTACTGTCAAGTGTTTCTTATTGACAGGGATAGCTAGGGTACCTGAAAATGCCTCCCTTGCTCTTGGCTATAGCAAGAATTTCAAACTGTCTCTTCATAGCGAACATAGGTGTTCTGGTCAGCTTAAGAACCCAGTAAGTTGACTGTTGATTTTGCATGTTACGTTTGAATAAAAACAAAATACCCACATGGTGCCCGTAGCACTTAAAAGTGAAATATAAAAAGGAGCTCATGAACAGACTTGTTTCTTCTACTGTTTGTGATGTCTGTTTCAATGTTTATTGGTGCTGTAGTAAATTTTTAGCCTTTAGTGGACCAACGTAGGACCTCACCTTTGAGCCAATGCAATATAAAGAAGATTCTTTTGAATCTCTGAAAAGCAGTAAAACATCATGGAACTATTTTAGTTACTAAGTTGTACACTTACTAAGTGCAACAGTCAACACTATGCTGCTGTCCAAAGTCATGCATTTTAGTAAGTACAGGAGTGACATTCAAATGATGAGTTTCAGGGTCTTACCATGACTCTATGCCACAACTGTTTCTGATGATGCAGGCAGGGTTCTGGCGGTGTATTCTTCCTACATCCTTCCTTGTGACAGGCCTGGTGTTTGCCAACCCCATGTTGATCTGGTTCAAGGAACTAAGCCATGCAAAAGCTGATTGTCCATGTAATCGTCTTGGCTACCCAAACTAGCTCACGAGAGGGCCAGACAAGTGACGCTGCTAATGTAAGGAGAAATGGACAGGACAGTGTCAGCATTGGCTTCAATAGCTGTAAAAGGGTGGCATATGGATATTCTGAAGTTTTTAAGGTATGTCAGATGAATGCTTTTTGTCAGGACCAAAGGAAAAATAGACTTGCTCCTGTTGCAGAAACCATTTGCTACTAGCAGCTACTAATAAAAAGGTACTTGTGGTCAATGCTGCTGGTGGTGTTTTTATCAGCCAGTGGTTTTATCACTTAGTACCACAGATATCCATGCTAGGTGAATTTTCTTATGTAGGCATGTCTTTAACTGCAAATTAACTATATGCCTATGATCCCAGTTTTAGTTCAGGTTGTGATTCTCTTTTCTACTTTAGGTGTGCTCACTAACTGCTAGAAAAGAATGAAAATTTCATAAGACTTCTTATTTGGCACTAAATCCACTTTGTATGAGGGAAGTACAGAAACAGAATTGAATTTCAGAGTGAGTAGGGTGTTCTGAAACAAGAAGTGCCTTGGATAATTTTCCAAAAGGAATGGAATTCTTCATTCCCTCTCACTGTACAAATATAGAACAAAAGATAGTCCTCTGCTTCAAAAAGCTTTCAGCCTAATAATAAATTAAAAAAAAAAGAAACATGAGAGAGAGGGAGAAGTAGAATAAAGGGATGAAATAGTTTTCTTTTAACAAGCCCTCCCCCTAAGAGCCATGCAACATCACTTCTTGGAGACATGGGCAAAATAAAGCTTCCATAATTTCATTAAAATTAACACTGTCACACTGTTAAGAGGCAAAACCAGTTCTTCCTCCTGAACATCTTGTTAATGTTATCATGACTTTTAACAGTTCTGTCAGAGGAAGAAAAATGTTCTGACTTCACATAAGAAACTTTTATTGATAAAAGTTTGTTAGTTGCAAATGTCTGAGTAAAACAGCTGGTTTTCCGTTCCATATTTTGTGCATTAAGCTCTGCAAAGAGTTGAATTTTGTCTTGATTTGTTTATCTCGCTTTTTAAAAAATAATTTTATCAAGTAATGCAATTATTCCCATGGCCATTTGTGTTTATCAGTAGCATTCTAGGAAAATTCTGAACAAATTATACTTATCAGTAAAATGTCAAACAGCAAGTGGTGCATAAAACATGAGAATTTGAAAAATATCATCAGGGGCAGCATGCTTCTAAATTAAAATTTCCTTTGAAATCTACTGATAAGTAATAGGATTTGCATTGAGATAGTTTCTCAGAGTAGTCAATTTTCATAATTGGTTAGTTGTTTAAATTCAACAATTAAAAAAACCCCAACAAACCAACAGTTAATCTGAAAGGCAGCATCAGAAGCAACATATTCCACTACTGTGCTGAATATGAATGAAGTTTGTTTACACAACCCAGGATGCTATTTTTGTAGTACTTAAATAGCCAGTTGTCAAGGAATACCAAATGTTTATTGAGATGGCTCTTTCTCATCTCTTGAGATGTGATACTTGCAGCACAAAGGTAGCTAGCTCATCTAAACTGTGTGAGGCGCCTTTTGAGATTTCATTTTGTGCTCGTGAGGTGCTGCGTAACTGTAGGGTCAGGATTTGCAACACAAGAGAAACTACTGGCAAGCGTAGACTGTACAAGCATTAAATAGCATATACCAGAGGGGTAAATTTTATTATTAATAAAGTTGACTATGGTAGGACTGACTTGAAAATAACTTGTTTACATTGAAGAGTGCTGAATGACACCATCTTAACTCTATTGATTTCTTGTTGCTGTCTTTGCAATTGGTTTGTGTTAGACTGCCTTAGAGATGTGTACATAAGGAACCAATGACTCCCCCCTAGAATTCTAAATTTTATTTTTAAAAATATATTAATATCAGAAATATAATATGAATTAGTTTCTAACAATTTTATGTAAAAATGAGGGATGATGATGTATACCTTTTTTAGTTAAAACTTTCTAAAGCTACTCAACTCCTTTCTTTTGCTCCTTCAGAAATAGAGGAAGTTTCATTTTAACAGACTAGAGTAAGCATGAAGCAACAGAATATATGCTTTGATAGTTTTGCAAGAGCTGTTGCCAGTTTCGATGTGGTATTGATGTAGTCACATTTCCTTTCTCTCTGCTACCACTTTATCTCTTTGTAAAACAGTGACTCTTAAATTGCCTATATAGTTTATATTTTCCCCTCAAAATATATGAAGTATACTGCATTTGTTGTTCATTTTAGGAGAACAAAGAATGAAAAGGGGTGATGATGCTTCATCGTGTTTAATTTAATCTTTCCCCTCTGGCTATTTAGCTGTGCTTATTGTGAGATTTGAATATGGCTCACATTGCAGTATCAAATTACACAGAACCTTTTCTCAAATTGCCCATATATTTGAGCTAGTAAGATGTTTACAGTTTAAATGACAGTTAAGTTACATCTGTTATAGGCCATCATCTTCTAAAATAAATACGTAAAATAAATTGCCTTAGAGCAGGTCTTTTGATGTCTTCCTTCTGCTATATGGAACGTAGAGTTTTTAGTAATATTCTTTACTTTTTTGACAGCAAGTTTTTTTAACTTAATGACTGTGCCACATTGCATTTCTATAACTATGTAGTTTCCCTAGTAACATGTCAGAAGGCCTTTGTTGAAGGGTTTTTAAAGTCTAAAGAAACTGTCATTTTTCTTTATTATTTTGTTGACCAGTTCATATCCAGTTAGGAAGAACAGAATTTTCCATGCTCAAGTCAGATGCACTGTTTTTTTTTTTTTTCCTCTTGTTTTGTCATAATGAATGGCTGTGCTGGGTCAGCAAACAGCTGTAGCCATCTTGCATCTGATCTGGCTAAAAAGCTCTGGGCAAAGCAGATCCCAGTTTTGTTTTGCAACTTAAGTCCAAGGAGCTGTGGGTTGACCGAGCCACTCTATTTAAAAAAAACAAAACAAAACAAACAAAAAAAATGGAGTGTACTGAATTGATACTTGAACATCTGTGGATGTACGCTAGTCTGCAAAGTGCGAGTAAACAAAATGACTTTGTGCTACAAGAAACCAAAAGATTCAGTGGTGTCTCTATCTGCAGAAAGCTCCAGTGAGCTTTTACAGCTCCAAATGTCTCCCAGGGAAAAGGGGTTAGCAGGAATAACTCTGACTCTGAGCTCCAGTGAACTAAAGCTTGTTACAAATGTTAAATGATTAGAAGCAAGATTATAACAGAATCCTCCTAGGTGAAGGAATCAGAGGTTTCTTAAGTCCTGTGTTCAAACAAATAATAAAATTATCAAAAGCTAATCTTAAAATTCTCAACCTGGCAGTGGGATAATTTTTTGAAAAAAACCAACAGTCCGTACACAGCTGCATCTCTGATTTGTCGTTTGTCTTGATTCTAGTGAACAGCTGAAATTAGTAATTATGGTTTGATTAAAAATTATTTCTTGGTAACATTGTTTCTTGGAAGCATTCTTAATTTATGTCATTTGGAATAAAGGTGTGTTTATTACTGGAATAAAGACTGAATTTTAAGGTGTAGTCACTAAAATAAATTAGTAAGCATTAATCATTATGTTGCTTTTTTTCTAATGACTCAAAACCAAATAAATAACTGTAGAATGTTTGTAATCCAAGATGAAGATGCCCTGTGTTACTGCCTTTCCTGAGAAGTTTTAAGTTGATTTGAGGCTGAAATTGTATGCTTCTGGATAAAACTGAGAAAACCTCTGCCAGCAACTGTTAGTGTTCTCTGCAGGTGGAAGATACTGGCAAAGCAGCTTAGCACTGCAGGGATAAATCTCAATTTGTCACACCTCCCCCTTCTCAAGTTTAGGAGTTGATTGTAATGCAGTATTGTGTATTTTAATGCTGCTTTAGCAAGTAGGATGTACAGTTATAATAACTGAATTTAGGAAAAAAAATGCACTCCTTTGTACTTACACATCTGACACCACCTAATGCTTTAGAAACGTTTTCCCAATGTTGTCAGCTGGTTTTCCCTGTTGCTTTCATGGAAGCCATCATACAGCAAGAAAAGGGAAAATAAGATGGGTTATTCTAAAACATCATAGCTAGATTTTTTTTGCATTTTTTTTCTTCTGTTTTTAAAATGTATTTGCTTAAATAGGAATTACGCTGAAATCTGGTATCCTCTCCTCTGTTAAGTTTACTCTAAAGGATTGTTTCAATTATTTTGCACATATTTACCACTTCAGCCCAGGTACTTTTCAAAGATGAATATAAGTATTCCTTCTAATTTCAGTGGTACAAAGCATGTGCGATCAGGATGGGAACTCTGCTTAGCTAGTATACAAAATACCACAGAATTAATGAGAATACTTAGCGGGAAACATGAGGTTAAACATGAAAAATATATTTCATACCACTCCCAAAAATAACTTCTGGAATCCTCAGAAACCAACTGTGGAGGAAGCAGAAGAACCACAGTAAGTACGAAGTACAAGGATAATGTTAAAAGAGTAAAGTTGTCATGGAAACAGCTCCCAAACGAGCATAGCCACAAAGGCAGCACCAGACCACAAGATCATAAAGATGCTTCAGCAGTCAGGGTTGAACCCTGGCCTCTACTTTCTTAGGAACAGCATTTGCTTGTAGGAAATAGAGGCACTTTTATCTGTATTTCTATTCCAGTTTTTTTTTCCTCCCTGGCATTAAACAGGGCAACTGAATATAATTAACTTCTTTTTAAGTAGAAAAAACTGTGTAGTAGGGTAGCTGTGATATATTGTACACGCTGTGAAAATGTTTGTCTGATCAGCTGTAGTTCAAGGGTGTATCATCTTCTTTGGGAGATACTGTCCTTTCATTATCTTTTGAATAGGTCTTCTGTGACTGTCACTTCAACAAGTTTTAGCAGGTATAACTGAAGTTAGCTGTTTTTTAATTCCTTGGATCAAAGTAATTAATTAAATGAAAAATTGAAATTATCTCCTTTTTAAAAATTTTGGTAGTACTTAATTTTCAAACTTCGTGCGGTGGAGACTGTTGCAAAATAGCAACTTCTTTGAAATGACTGGCTCGTCTTAATTTCCAGAAGTCTGTGGAGGTTGCTATCTTCTTCATTGGCTAAACTTGTGATTTCTTGTTAAAATTGTGGTTTAATATTGCAAAAGTAGCTATTTGCTCTTGAATTCTAACTGATATTTTTAATCACCTTTTTTTAACATTTAGTGTCAGAATTAATGCTTTCTTTTATCTGACTAGAGGTAGACTTATTTTTTAAAATTCATTGATAAAGGACACTTTTCAATATTTTTAAAAATAAGTTTGAACACTTAATACTGGTCAATCAGGCAGAATTTTTTTAGGTTCAAAACGTACAGGACAATGTTAAATACAGTATAGGAAACTTATACAAAACCAAATATACATAACATAACGTATACAAATAGTTGTTTCAGTAGGCCACTGGAAAAAAAAGCTGCTGAAATGTAGAATTAGAATAATTTTTTTCCCGTAATTCATATGTTTTAAGAAAGACTGAAATCTCTGCTTTGCAGTGGCTCAGAGAAACAGCTCCTGCTTTTGTGTTGTACAAGGCCAGCTCTTCAGCGCTAATTACCCAGGCACCATCAAGAAAAGTTGCATGGAGCTAGACCTGACAATCGCAAGTTTACACAAAAGTGGAGCTTTTTATGTGGGAAAACATCTTTTGCTGAATAGGGATGTGTGTATTTTCCCCCTTTTGACAACTTTGATGATCCATGATTATGACTATATGGTTTTGTTGAGAAGAATGAGTCAGAAGGAAAAGCGTCTTAATTGATTTGTTTTGCTGCCTGCAAAACATGCAGTGGGGTTATGTAACATCTCACAAGACATCAGGCATCAGGAGGAAAGGTGATGTTTCTCTCTTGTATCTCGGCTTTGTTCCTGGCTGGCTGAACAAGAGGCAAAGGATGTACTTAACGTTTTTTCAGTTGTAAATATTGTTTAATTTTTAAAGCTGCATTGCAGAGGAGATGCACAGTTGGGAAGGAAGCATTTGCTGGCCATAGGAAACTGTAACAGCTCCTCACAACCAAGGCTGAAACTTCATATTGGTCATCAGAAGATGAAAGGCTATGTGTTATCTCTGAGCTGTAATCCTATTACTCTGGAACCATGGCTCTGCTCTCCCTGCTGTCCAGGTCTGGGAATATGCAACTTCCTTGGCCTAGTGCCCAGACAGTAAACCTGCCTTTTAATATTCTGCTGTCAGTCTCTTCATGAAGCTTCTGCCTTTAGAGCTTACATTTAGTTATATGATACTGTGCAAAAATCCGGCATTGCTAGGGAGGACTCACTAATTTCACATACTTGTAGGTCCTTGTTTTGTGTGGAATGGTTATTCTTCTTTCTTGAGACATTTTCGGATTTGTACAATACTTTTTTGCATTAGATGTACATTGCCATTCTAGTGGAAAGAATGTCGGTTCAGAGAAATTAATTTGCAAGTTGTAATTTTTAAGATGATTTATTCGATACACCTGCAATCCATCTTTATCAAGGTACTTTAATTTAGAATTAAGTGTTTTTCTGTGTGCTGACAGCTGATGAGAGTGCCATTCATCACAAGAACCATGCTATAACATACAGCTAATTTTCTTGTGCATTCTCTCTCCTTAAGTTTAAATGTTTGCTGTAGTAACATTCACAATACATAATCCAAATAAGAGTTTTGCTGAAAGGATTGCAATATTTATGTGTTATTGCATGTAATAGTTAATAATATCCATGTCATCTTGCTTTAGTCAGATCTTGAGGGAGTGAGTTATTCCAATTCGGTTTTCATCTATTATGTATGTATCTTTTGAAAAGATCAAGTTTTGTTGATGAGTCCTTCTCCCCCCGTCTTCCTTGTCTCCATATAACCATTGAAAATGCCAGTTTGGATTTCTTAGCATAGGATGGAGGTTTAAGTCACTTAATCATAGAAGCAGAATAAAATGTATTTAAGCAGAGCATTTGGAATAAATTGAATTGGTATTTGAGAGCTAAAATATAGGAAGAAACTGCTGGGCTACAGCTACTCTGAAGTTCTGCCCTTTCAAAATATGTTCGGTAACATGGAATGGCAGGTTGACTTTAAATGTTGGTGTACCCAAATGCAGAATTTCCATGTGCAAATCAAGACTGTGTCTACACAATCATTTTTGCTCCTGCTCTGACCTTTGGACAACATTATGTGGAAGAAGAAAGACTTCAGCCAAAGTTTAGAAAAAACAAACATGCCCACACAAAGTTGCAAGTGCTCTTTGTTTCTCCTAATCCAAAGAGGTTTTTTTTCCTCTGTACAGTGCAGTGATTCATAAATCTTATGCATGAACAGTAAAATCCTTTCCTACACAGTTCAAATGAACATGTTTCTTACAGTAAGTAAAATGTAGGGGTATTTTTTATAGAATGCATTGTGGGGTGAAGATGACTAATGCCTTTTTCAAAAAGAACTTTAGAAGATACAATTTTTTTCAGGTGTAACTTGACGTATACTTAAAATGTTTCATCAGTCCTCAGCAATACCCAGTGGAAATATGCTAATTCTAAAGCTTTTTTCTTTTAAGAGCTGGGAAAAAAGTCTGGATCTAGACCTACAAAATTTTACTGTTTTAAGTCAGAACAAAAGCAAACATTTGTGTTGTTTATAATTGTTAAGATGCTCATAAAGATAACCACACTGTCTGTATAATAATTCCTGGTTTGTAACGAGGTGTTTTAATAGAGCAGCTACCACAAGGAGGATATCATAGAAACTTACTCAAAGCAGATTTCTAGTTACTTTAAGCAAAAGGATCTGGGAAAAATCAAAATACAAAGTGTTCTGTCAGTTGAAAAAAACAATATATGCTGTAAATGCAGCAAACTCCCAAGCATGTAATCATTTACACTAACTTAGCAATGCTTTTCTTGCTCAAAGGTGAAACTGAATCTGAAAGCAGTAACATCTGTTGTTACCGAATGTGGATGGTTTTATTTAAACAAAATATTACTGCCATTATATAATTGGCAAGCAAATTTGTGTAAAAATGAATTTCAGTTTTATTTTTTTAAGTATCCTTTAGGGTACAGTGAGGAGTGTGTGGCCATGCATGTTTCAAAAAGGTACATTTACAGTTAAAATTTGAGTTATTTAGAAAGGTGCCTTAGAAACCATTTTACTGCACATATAAAGCTACCAAGTCTAATTCTGTTGTGGTCAGACATCTGTTTCACTTTTCGTGTTTAATTTACAGTGCAGCTCTAGAATAGGAAGGTTGGTCTCTCATTCTTGCTACAAACCATGAAACCAAAACAAATGTTGTTTGCGTTACTAAGGAGACCTTTTCCTTTTTATTATTAGAATGTGTGTTGGAAAACTTCTCAGTAGTTGGTTTTCAAATGATGTTATACAGATTCCTTATCTTTGTTGTTAAACATGGGAGGGCAAATATTGAGGCTGGGAAGATTTGGTTGGTTTTTGTTTTGGAAAGAATATTGAGATAAAAAGAAACGTAATGGAAAACCTTTACCCTCAACATGAGATAAATCAGCTGGGATTATGCTTTGTAAGTGTGTTTTGCTGTTACTGCTGTTTTACTGAATGTTAATATAAATGTTTATCTTTAAATATTTTATTATCTTTTGCCACATAGAGAGAATTATTTGTAGCTGTGCAAGTAATAATATTTATACCTTTGAAATTATTCTTAAAAATTGTTATTTGCGGTCTGATACCAGCTTTTGTCTGATACTAGTATAAAGTCATTAGGTGACAAAGCTCAGGTTTTGGGATTTTTGCTGTGTCCTGTCCTGGGATCATCCCAAATAGGTTTGGGGCCATGCACAATCCACACCAGCAGAGAGACAGGATGAACGACCTTGTGATGCTTCATATCAGAAGTTGGAATTGCCCCTGAAGGTCCTTGTCTTTTGCTGCTTTGGAGACAGCCTGTGTCCCTCTTTGCCATTTAATTTAATTTGAATGTCAAAAACTTAGTGAAGTAAATGTAGGATTTTGCTTCATGGTTTTCACATACAGTAGGTGAAGTAGACTTCAGTCCTGCACTTCCTTTATTCAGAGGTAACCACTGGCAATGTCACTACTTGACAAAGCAGTGTTTTTGTGATGGCTTGAGAAAAATACACCTTCTTGTTTAAAGCTTCCTGCAGCTTGAAATTGAGCATTCCTTCAAACATAACTTACAAGAGAATTATTACATAGTGTATATAATTTTTTTGTGATTAGGTTTCAGCAATATTCTGTTAATAAGTAGCATTTCCCGGTATCGAAAATGTTTCGCTACTTAAATAAGTCACCCAATAAGTCTATAGACTTAAATAAGACTTAAAATTATAGGCTTAAATAAGTCTATAATTTCTTATCTTTGATAAAAGTCAAAGAATATTTAAATGCATAGCAGAAATGCCTTCTTTTCCTTGGGTACCCAAAGTCTTGTCTTCCCTTTGTTTGTTTTAGTTGTTCTGGAGTTGTCCATATGACTGCAGCAGTACCAGGTCCCTGGTCTGAGAGCGAGAAGTGATAAAGTAGAGGCTGGCAGCGTTTCCAGTGCTCCACTTTCCATGAGTCCCATCTCAGAGGTCCTCCCAGGCTGCTGAAGCAAAGGGAGGAAAATGCCCAGACAAACTAATGATGGCTTGGCAGCTCTTGAAGCTGGGAGCTAGCATACAGCCCCTGGCTGAAGAGGAGCAACCTACTGGTTCCTGGGGGAGGATCTTGTTCTCTGTGTGGCTTTGGGAACAGCGGTGCTGCCACAGCGTGGGGAGAGTCAGAAGGGCAGAAACAGAGGGTAGAGGCTCCTTCGTACTCCTTGCTAACTGTTTGGGGCAAGCACATCTTAGTAAGGCAATAATTATCCTGAGCTATTGACTGCATGATGATGGTTTAAAGAATGTGATGAGAATTGAGTATATGTACATTCTTGTCTTTCATTGTTTCTTGACCTTGAGAAAAGTTATTAAACCCTTTTTTCTGCTGGATTTTATCTCCTCTTCAATATGCTGGTGTTCTCTTTCTGTAGAGAAGGAAAGTAGAGGCAGGAAAATTGTACAGAAGTGTCAAGAGAGAAGGGTTTTTTTGGTGGGGTTGTTTTTTTTTTTTTTTGCTGGTGCCAGTTGTCTGGGAAACTTCATGTATATGTTTGCTGTGACTTTTCTTTTACAGGCTCAGAACAAAGAAACAAAAGTTCTGGCTGCTGCAAAGGTGATAGATACTAAATCAGAAGAAGAACTTGAAGATTACATGGTGGAGATAGATATTTTAGCATCCTGTGATCATCCTAATATTGTCAAGCTCCTAGATGCTTTCTACTATGAAAATAATCTGTGGGTAGGTATTTTTCCTTTTCTAAATGTTTTTGCTTATTTCAAAAAGTTAATGAAATTACACCTTTTTCTATCAAAATATCATTTGTCAGTCAGATTTCATCTGGGTTGTCACTGTTGGGATAACTACTCAGTTTCAAAACTAATTTGTAAATTGTGAGTATGACGTAGGAAATTGTCACTGTAGAATTGTGCTACACTGAATCACTTGGTCAGGGGTTTGAATCTAAAATGTGGAAACTGGCAGTTCTTTTTGGTGTACTGAGAGAGTTCGCAGCTGTTGCTTATTTGCAACAGCAGGACTTAGATTTTAATTACATTAGCACGATTTAGAATGAGATTCAGAATCCACACCTGAAAAAAGATAATGTACTGAAAAGGTCAGCCTGTGAAGTAAGTACTTAAGATGCCAGTGAGTTTATTGGCACCCCTAGGAAAGACAGTTTACTAGGACTTGAACCATAATTAATTTACTTAAACCCTGGGTATTTGTACCTTGACGTGCAGTGAGTGTACGTAGGACTGCACGTCATTGCTCTGCTACATCTCTGTATTTGCTTGGATGGCTTTAGCTGTGACAATACAGTTTTTACTTATAGGTCTTCCAGTGCAATATTTATAGGTGTTTTTGGAATGGTGCAAAGCATACATGGTTGGGGGTTTTTTTTAAAGAGTTTATACTTCAAAAAGATACCTAAAAGAAGTAAAAGAAAATTTCTTGGGAGTCTTCCAAATAGGTTTTATTCTTTGAACAAATGTTGGAAGTGTAATACCATGTTTCCTGATGCACGTTTATTTTGCTAAGCTCTAAACTTAGTGATCTCAATGCGGAGTAAAATGATGTTATATAAAACAGTGGAATACTGAAAAAAATTCTGTTCATAAAGGTCAGCATGAGAGCAGGTATGCATAGAGACACAATATGAAACTGAGTGGGTAGGTGTCACTGGCAGAACAAAGATAGAAATAAATATTTTGAAAATAAAATTGTAGCTGAATAGTTACAGTGAAATGCAGGGGCTTGGAAGCCACAAGCTGATGTGGTAAATAAACAGAATTTAGTGAGGGCAAAAAGAGAAGAATGATAGTTGGACATTAAATACACTTTTGCTTTCCAAGTTTAGAAACATGATTTCTCTGGCAAAGAGACCTTTGTCAAACCAAACTACAAATTTTAGAGAAATAAATTCTTTATATACAATTTCCCACACTTAACTGCTTGGAACATAGAAGCATGTAAATAGAATAATGTTTATAGTATTTACAAAGAGTTGCATTACATAATACATTTGTTGGTATCATTGTTGTGGGGATTAATTGCAATAATAATTTGAAGCACATGTGACATAAGTGGTGTATATGTAAGTGTTGCAGTACAAGGTATACTTTGAGGTTTCCTCTTTTATGGGCAATTATACTCAGATTTTAAAATTACTCAACAGAAAAAAACAAAAGATACTATTTCCAAGAATATTGACTGTTGAGATTCTGACTCGAAATACTCCTTAGCTGGCAGACTGAATATTACAATTTAATATTTAAAGTTCAAATTAAAGAAAAAAAACACATAGGGAAGAGTGGGGTATCAATGTTGGATGACCTTTCCTTTTTCTTGCTTTCCTCGTTCCCATTGTCTCCCCTCTTTCTCCTTTGTGTATATTCTTTTTGTCTTACATACCAGAATAGTCTGTACTCAAAAATAATTGCAGCATGTTTTTGTTTCGAATGGAAATTTAGTACTACAGATGGACTTGGTCTAGTATTATTACATTGGGCAATAAAGGCCTTGATGTATTGTAGGCATGAATGAAAATGAACAAAATGCCTATAAAAATCTGAATTTAGTAATTTTCTGTAGCTTTTAAGAGTATTTTTCCCTATTTTCATCTCATCTGAAACAATATAGGAGATAGCATCAGCTACTGGGAAAACATTAGCTCTTGGACTTTTCAGTCAGAGAGATTATAGTATAGAAATAGAGCTTAATAACCGAGAAATGAGTTTGCAGGGATTATGTAAATCACATTACAAGGAGTAGGTTTAAGTTGACTGTGTCATTATGTTTTATAAATTTTATTATGCTTTTTTTATACTTGGATTAAAACTTTTGTCTGAGAGTTTTGAGACATTTTTCAAATGATTTTCTTTAGCAGCACAGCCCTACTTTTAGGTGGGTAACAGTACCAAAATGTTGCAGGTTAGTAAAATAATTTGTTGAGGCCAAATAGTCTGAAACTCTGATCTTCCAATAATGCTCCTTTAATCAATGATTCAGTTCAGTGGAGCTATTTAATTTCTAATTTCTGTTTGGTTTTTTTTGTTTGTTTGTTTGTATACAGATCCTGATTGAATTTTGTGCAGGAGGAGCAGTAGATGCAGTAATGTTGGGTAAATAAGTTGTTTCAACTAATAATCCTAACACCTTAAAATGGTAATATGTACCATAAGACTTGTTTCATATGTGTATTGTTTTGATATGCAAATATTTATGTAATTTTGTGCTATATGTTTTGAATGTAGGGGTTTAAAAATAGTATTTTCACCTGTATATTTCATTTTTACAGTGTTTATTTACTTTTCTAACCACATTTTTTTCTTAATCTTTTAAGAGAATGTGAGGAGTTGTTCTCTGCTTATGGAGTTCTCTTTCACAACATAATCTGTATCAGCCCTTTTCAGAATCTCATTCTTCCCCTTCCACTGCCACCTCCCAAACTGCATGGTGATAATTCTTTATATTGCATCTACAGTAAAGTTAGGGGTTTTCTGTGCTATTGCTCAAATTAGGTGAATTCTAATACCAGTAAGTAAAGGATCTGGTCTTTAGCATCTCTGTGAACCACATAATAGAACCAGTCTCTAAACTACATAGCTTTTTCGTAGTTCAGATAGATAGGTATACATAATTCATAATGAGAAGGGGTTTGGGTTCAAGGAATGAAGTCTTTACTGGAAGGAGCAAATACTCGAAGATAGAATTTTTTTTCTGACATGTGATGCTTAGAATCTGTCAGATTAATTAGTTTTCCCATATATTACTATAGTGTTTGCTGTGAACAGGTAACGTAAAATGCAAAAATGTTGTGATTATTTCTGTCTCTCTCTTGTAGAGCTTGAGAGGCCTTTAACAGAGCCACAGATCAAAGTGGTGTGCAGGCAGACACTGGAAGCACTGAACTACTTGCATGAGAATAAGATCATCCACAGAGATCTAAAAGCTGGCAATATTCTTTTCACATTAGATGGAGACATTAAACTAGGTAAGCATGTTGCAAATAAGTCTTTACTGGAACTTGGTATGGTCTTTTAATTGTATTTTCCTGAGGCTATAGTTTATCAGAGTTCAGTATTTACTTACTGAAATATCAGTCTAACAATGAGAGGTTTTTCAGAAGCAAGTAGTTTGGTGCTATCAAGGGGGGGAAAAAAAAATACTTGAGCAAATATCCTGACCATACCTGTCACATCTTTCATAGTTCAAAATCAGCACAGGAAGAAGTCATGGGTCTTACTGTTTCTTAGTATAAAGTTCCTGATTATACTTACCTTTACTGTGATAACATCAGAACTTCCCTCTGAAGCTGTTTGGATTCTTCACGATCACCAAGAATCACTACCTTGTGCTGTTGTCTCTTCCTTTATTGAGAGAGAAGTAATAAGCTTAATTACCCAGCGTAGTTTTTTCATACCTTTTTCAATTGTTTGTTGCACTGCAATTAAGACAGAGCAGTCTGGAAAAAAATTAATACAAGCGTACCATTGTTGATTTCTGAGGTTTTTTTTTAATCTCAGTTTAAGCAGTCATCCACATTTTTACTCTTATGAGGATTTCTCCATGCAGAATTGACAAAGGGCTGCTAGTGGTGAATAGAATCCCTTCATTCAGCCAGTAAAGGGCAGGAATTCTCTGGATCCACTTTGTTTCAGGAGCAACTGTGTATAAGCTGTGAGCCTTTACAGTGGCTCTACCCATGGCATAGTTCCATGACATCCCTGTCCATGCTCAGGTTTCAAAGCCTCGCCTCTGAATGGTGTGTGATCAGTTTTGTCTTTGGATGCACAGAGGGCAGAGGTAAGGAGAATCAGAATATTGCCACAGGGAACTGGGGCTCTGAATTCGTAGCCTTGATACAAACATTCCTTTTAAATATAAGCAAGATATGTCCAAATTCAGAAATATCTCTACTGCCTAGCTTGTATCGATCACAGTCTCAGCAAGGTACAGTGCACCTTCACTGTTAAGACAACTGAGAATATTTCGGAATATGCTCTGCTGTGTTGATCAGTTCAGTATGTTTGTGTTTTTCCATGGATCCCCTTGTACAAGATTATTGCTTGTACACAATCCTTGCATCTGGCTTTCTTTTAGTCTGCAGAGTACAAGTAACTTTACTTGTGTAGCTTTTCTTTGATGCCTGAACATTTAGTGAGGCACTGGGGTCATAGGCCTGATTTTCAAATGTATTAGAACTATTGTCTTAGTTTCTTGGCACTGCTATAAAAGAAACCACAGATCATAGCAGGAGTTTCATGGTGAGAGAGTCATTTGTTTCAGTTAATTTCCTTACATGACCTGGCTTTTCCTCATGCAGACTTGGAACTATTTTAAGATTTTGTCAAGCTTAGCTGGTATACAGCAGCATGCAGGCTGTCAAGATACTACTTAACAGTTCAGACCACAGGGATCTTCCACACGTGCATCTGGTGATGCATTCAGGTTTACTAATTAAGATTTTTATAAAAATACTTGCATTAGTTTTGAAAAATATACAGCATCCTTTGAAGGAGCATATTACTCCTTTAAACTACTTGTATTTGGATTCTGTTACACAAAGAAATGGCTCATTCTTTGTTTTACAGATGTGTGAATGGCAAGTAAATTTATATTTTTATAAGGATGTGACTTTTATTATTTCAATACCTGTAGTCCCTTAAAATGTCAGTTTTTGCATTTGAACTAATAGCTCTTAGTCCTTATTTTTTTTCAAAAGAGCAGAATTAGGTTTCTCAAGTATTGAGCCCATCAAGTAATTTTGTACAGATTAAAGATGGAGACATATGGCTATTTGTCCCTTTGCTGTAATCTCTAGATCTCCATTAACAAAATTACATCTATAATAAGCATATAACACTTACTTAAATGTCTTTTTTTTTCTTTTTAGTGAGAGGTGTAGTGCTTTATGGACAAGTAATTGCAAAGAGATGAAGTTGTTTTTTGGGTAGATATTACATCAAAGGTGCATATGCAAGCTTTCAGATATTTATTATAAAGTGAAAAGTCATGGGGAAAGAAAGGTATAAGATAAAGGGGGAATGTAACTTCATGAAAATTTGAGTACTGAAATTAAAAATTGAATGAGTTGTTGAATTAATGAGCTAGTTGACGCTGTCTTTGAGGAATACAGACTTCATAGGCTAAAGAAATTAATTTCTAATGAAAATAGTGCACTTTTTCCTACAGTAAATACATACTTTGCTTTTGTCCCACACAGCCCAAGAGTACAATTATAGTTTGGGGTTGTTTTTTTTAGAAGTGTAGAATAAGATTTATTCAAGATCTTTTATTATACATGCTATAAGACCTTGGCACTCAGCTATCAAAACACAAATATTTTTATCTCACTTTGAAGTTTAAATACTGCAGAATGTTTACTCTGAAACATATGCCATTTTAAAAGACAATTGTATGGTAAAAATACATAGTATGTTTTCCACCACCCTGTTAATAGTATTTTACTGTTTGCTTTAAGCGGATTTTGGAGTATCAGCTAAAAACACCAGAACAATACAAAGAAGAGACTCTTTTATTGGTACACCGTATTGGTAAGTGCACTTTTTTAGTAGGAACTAATACCTTAATGTTACTTTTGATTTTAGTATTACAAGCTTGATAAATGCTGTGTAAATATATTGATGGTAAAAGGTGCTTCTAGAAATGCTTCAGTGAATGTCTGTGTTTAGAATTGTCCTCAAAACAGATCAGAAGGCATTTTCTAATCTGGAACTTCATTGTTCTCTTTGCAGGATGGCTCCAGAAGTAGTAATGTGTGAGACCTCTAAAGACAGACCTTATGATTACAAGGCTGATATTTGGTCTCTTGGCATTACTTTAATAGAAATGGCTCAAATAGAGCCACCTCATCATGAATTAAATCCCATGCGAGTGCTGCTGAAAATCGCAAAATCTGATCCGCCGACATTGGCACAGCCTTCAAAATGGTTTGTATTTTATTGACAGCTTTCTCACCCCAGTTTGAGTACAAAGCATGCCAAGTTGTCTGTTTGCTAAACTTGATGAGCACAGCCCTGTGGAACTTTGTGGTGTAGCTTTATGCATTAAGGCAGGTACATACATACTCTATACATGTTTGTACATGTGTGTATACATATATATATGTATTCTCACACAATTGGAACTTTAGTTTGTCATAGTTCTGTATACAAGCTTTTATACAGAAGTATTTTACAGGTTTTTCTTTAAATTGTATGCAAAATAGCTTTTTTACAAATTCAGTAACAGACCTGAAGGCCATCTAAAAGACTGGGTGAAAGGAAACCAAAGCATTTTCATACTAAGAAAATATTTTTAAAAGCTGTTATCTATTTGGTCAATTTAATATTTTCACATGATTCTGTTAGTGATATAGCAGATGAGGTGTATTAATAGTCCAGAGCAAAAAATAAATTCTTTTATTAATGGACAAACCTTGTAAAGATTGTGTTTGTGCTGTATTGGTCTTGGCATTCCTGTACTCTCTTTGTGTTTTCCTAAATCAGTAGAAGGACTTGTAGTTGAAGTGCAGATTCATGTGAAGCTAAAGAATATTTCAGCTGATATACTAGTCTGATGTTAAGACAGAACAACCACTGCCTGTTTGCTTGTGTAGGTCATCAGATTTTAAAGATTTTCTGAAGAAGTGTTTGGAAAAGAATGTAGATGCAAGGTGGAGTGCAACTCAACTTCTACAGGTAGGAAGAGTTAATTGTTCAGAACTGTTGTTTAAAGGCAAGCATATTTTGTATTTTTTAAAAGCAGAATAGTATTATAGTAACTACTTAAGTATTTTCAAATTAAATGTTTGTACACAGTCTGTTTTTAAAATTGATCCTTATTTGGTAAAATTTTATTAAATTATACTAAGCACAGATCAAGTTATTGGTTTAACATATTTTGATGTAAAATAACTCATTACTTTTTAAAAGTAATTATACTTTGATACTTACAGCGGATGAAGGAGTTACTTACGTCTGTAGCCAGTTACTGCCAGGTGTTTTAAAAGCTTTACTGCTCAGCCCTCCTCTGTAATGCTGTCAGTGCAGAAGAGCTGAACAGAAATAGATGTGACCAGGTATATTTGATTGTGTTTAACGTCAGCACCCATTTGCTTTATCCACAATCCATCTGACACATGCTGAATAGATTTAAGTGGCCAGGGCCAAGCAGAGAAAGAAGATCCAGGCAGTAGGAGAGGAACAGGTACCTGTTGGCCCTTAAAAAAGAGGGAGAATTCTAGTTCATGATAGGAGAAGTTGTAAAGACAAAGCACATTTTTATCTAGAAATAATATTTTCTAGATAAAGCTTGTCAAGAAATAATTTAACTGTGGAGCTGAAATGAAACTTAATTCCAGGAAAAATAACCTTTTTAAAAATCTTTCTACTTCTATTCTTTGGATTGTGAAAAAGGTCAGTATAAATAAATAATTTATATTTTTAGCAAGTTTGTTAGACTACTTATACAGTATATTTGAATACAAATGTTTTGATTTTAAGACTTCTGCAGAAAAAACACATTAGGACAGTTTTGATTAATGTTAATTGTGAATCTTCAAATGTGAGAGAACCAAAGTAACACTTCTGAAGTTGTATTTCTTTCAAGTTATGATTTTCCCGCTGTGTACTATGAAGTCATCACTTAATATTTTGCTTATTTTTTTTGTTTTCACAAGCATCCGTTTGTTACTGTTACTTCAAATAAACCAATAAGAGAATTGATTGCAGAAGCTAAGGCTGAAGTTACAGAAGAAGTTGAAGATGGTAAAGATGAGGATGAAGAAGAAGAAACAGAAAATTCTCTGGTCAGTTTAAAATTTACTTTTTAAAATATGCAGTCGCCAATTTTCCATGGAAAATTCAGTTTTGAATGTATTAGCCCAACTTTGGCATCAAATCTTCTAAGAATAATATTGTAACCATATTCTAACCTCATTACAAAATAGGTAGTCAGCAATTTCAAAATTAACATGTTTGAACTCCTTAAAAACTACTAAGTAATAGCTAATAAAGACTAACATCTTCATTTTTTACATGTATATGTGACATTTTAAAAATGGGATACCGATTTTTATGTAAATGGTTTTAAGTCATAATGATTAGGTGAATGTGTAAATGTTTGTATTCCACAAAGTGTTTAAAAAATTAAGAACATTATTTGACTATTATGCTATAAACTAAGTTTGTGATTTTACAGCGGGGCTATCAAAGAAAAGGAAAAACCCACGCATTTTATAATGAATGTAGTTCTAAAGATGCTTTAAGACTCTTACAGCATGGATGTCGTTGCTCAGAGGGAACGCCCTGATGTCCAGGGCTGGGGTGCAGGTTGCAGAGTGCCCAGGCCATGTGCTCCCTGTGCCATCTGGAGCTGCTGTTCCCTGCACTGCTGGAGAAGCCAAGTGCTTGAGCAAGAGCAGGAGCCTCCATTCCCACCTTACCCATCAGCACGCTCCTCACATCCCCTGGCCTTCTTACCATGTTTCCAGTCCACCCCACAATCTCTAACGTGTATTCCCACCAGCTTCCTTCTTGTGGATCATCCACCGCCTCCTTCCGCTGATGAGCTGCTAAGCCATCAATCCCAGCAGGGTTGGAGTCAAGTCTACCCTGGGACTCAAGTATCTCCCAAGCTGCATTGTAGGAAAGTTTGATGTAGAGGCCTTGACATTATCTACTTGGGGTAGTTTTAAACACTGCTGGGAGATCAACACTAAACTTGTAGAACAATTACATGAAGAAATATTTTAAATGCAGTTTTGACTTAAAAGTATGCTTGGGGAATCCTTAAGGTAGGAAATGCACAATCAAACATGTGCTTGCTGCAACAACTAATGTAGGATGTTCCCCATGGCAAATCTGAAGTCTGATAGGCAAATTACAGGGTTCAAACAGTAAATACAGACAAATCGCAATCACTCTGAAGAATGAAAGGGCAGTTGTGGTTAAAATTATGCTTTATTACTATATTCTTTTGGATGACTGTATGGAGTCTGATAATATTCATTCGTATTCCGGCAGCAGCAGTTTCTGCGGTGAGGTAACTGCTTCTGTTCTAGTTCTGTACTGCCACTTAATCAGATCTGCTGGAGGTTTATACCATTTTATGGGGTTTCAAAGTGACTAAAATGAGATCTAAAGTTTTCAAGCATTTTTAGCAAAGAACGCAAAGTGAAGCAGAAGAAGCTCTTAATACTTTGTTTTATCAGTGCTGCAGCAACTAAAGCTACAGTTTCTTCCTTGCCCAAATGATGCAAAGTTGTCTTTCAAATCCAACCGTCACTGGGAATGTTGGGGAACTGAACTGACAAAAAAGAAGGAATGTGAAAAGAAAAAGACTCATGAAGAGTTGCTGATTACCATGATGCCTTTCCCTCAATCACAGTGAAACTTTGTTCAGAGACTGTTTGCAGTTCATGCACTTGTTCTGTGATAGTCCAAGGGAAGGACTGTGAGGTTATCAAATTCATATTAACTGCATGTGAATACAGTATTGATCTCTGTTCAGGTATTCCTCCATAAAACTGTGCTTTAAGTTACAAAATGATTAAATGTTTTTCTTGCTTTAATTTTTTAGCAGTTACCGGCAGAGAAACGTGCATCCTCTGACCTTAGTATTGCCAGCTCTGAAGAGGATAAACTTTCACAGAACGCCTCTGTCCTGGAATCTCTCTCTGAGAAAACAGAAAGTGTTGCCATTGAGGACAAAACAACTGGAGATGAATCTGAGGACATTAAACGTAGGAGAACAGCTGATAACATACGTGATACTGCCGTTAGTGATGTGAAAGTGCAGAATGGTTCTGTGCCAACTGGTGAAGATGAGCAAGGCACAATGGTGCCAGTAGCAAAGAATACACAAAGCCTGGAAAAAACGTATGAGGATACAGAACCCCAGAAAGGAGGGAAAGAACTTGATGTGGAAATAAAGAATGAACCTAACCTTAAAACAGAGAGAGAAAATTCCATGGCTAACGAACAGAGAGAAGATGATAAACTGCAAGTAGTACCTACAACTGAAAATAGTGTGGAAAGTGTAGAAGGCATTTCTAAGGAAACTGGTGAAAAAGAAGAGAAGGAGAAGAGAACCGATCTCTTGGATGGTGACAAAGAAAAGGTCCCTGCAGAAAATACAGACACAGAGCAAAAGGAAGATAAAGGTGAAGCTCAGAAAGAGGAAGTTATAGACATCGCTACAGAAACTCTGCCTAATGCTACAGTTAAGGTGTCCGATGAAGAAAAGGAACTAATAAAGCATGAAATTGACAACATTAAGGACATAGGTGCTGTAGCTGAAACACCCATCAGTGATGGGGATAAAATATCTGAGCTGGAGGATAAGCCAGTGGAAAGTCAGGCTAAGCAGGTCCATGAGATAATCAGCTCTGGAGAAACTCTATCAGAAATCCAAGATAAAGTGATCGAAATAGACAAGAAACTGGCAGAAAGTGAAAATGAGGGTATCAGTAATATAAACGCCACAGAGGAAACAAAGATCAAAGACTCAGGAAAAGAGGTTGAAGGCCAGAAGGCATTACAAAACAAACCTGAGGATATTCCTGATAAACTGGTGGATAAACTGACTGGTATGGACCAAAATTCCAGAGAACGCAGACCTGAGAATATTCAGGAAAACAACATCCAGGTAGACAAAGAACATCTGGAAGTTACCTCTGATGAAATAATGAAGAATAGGCTTCAAGATGCTGCCAGTGAACACGCTGATGATTCTGAAGTTACTCCAGTCCCCAGTATTAGTATTAGCACTGAAGAAAATGAGAAGGTCAAAACAGATAATCAAGGCAATACTGAGACTTTACAGCAGGAATCTGAGAATTTGAAGGAAAATGATGCTGATTCAGGCACTGGTTCTACAGCTGATAACAGCAGCATTGATTTGAACTTGTCCATTTCTAGTTTCCTTAGTAAAAACAAAGAGACAGGATCAATATCTTTACAGGTAAGTGTAAGCATATATTTTTTAATATAAAATCTCATGTGAGTGTAACCCTAAAATTATCTCCAAGTTTTACTTTTGCTACAAAGAAAAGTATGGAGGGAGAAACCAGTATGGCACATAGATAAAAACTTTGTAGAAACCAAAGTATTCTAAATTGCACAGTACAACAATGTCTGGATTTTGTGGTTATGCTAATTAGTTTCTTATTTTATTGCATAATTGTATTTTAAAAATGTAAATTAGCCTATAACAGGAAATGTAACAATATTAAATGTTAAGATTTGTGAATGGTTGTAGTTGAGAGCTGATAGTGGGAAAAATCTCTTGTAACATCTAATGTTATACTGAATTCCTGTCACTTCCATCTTCTGTCTCTCTGTTTAGATTTGGGAGACGCAAGGCAGACATTCTGCTGGATTAGTTTTTTCCAATCACTGTTCTCCTGTGGTTGTACTCTGTCCATGCAGTTATGCCACAGATTTCAGACTATGAACTTTATTTGTAGTCTTTATATTAATATAAATATAGTCATATTAAGGTAGTAACTGTATAATGTGGGCTTGAATAGGGAAAAACAAACCTAAAAAGACAGTCAAACAGAAAAAATCATACCTTAGTATAGCTGTGCTAAACACGAGGGTGTTTGCAGTAGCCCTGACACAGTGGAGATGATGCAGTTTCAGCTGCAGTCCCTCTTCTCTTGTAATGAAACAACAGCAGCTCTAACAATTGAGACTTCTCCAGTTGTCAGCAAGATCATCATATGATTTTTGGCTAATATATATTAAAAAAAAAGTTAAATGCACTTATTTATGTCCAAAGCAGAAGTAAATAGGTGAGTAAATGGTTATCTTCTTTTAGAACTGATTTTCAGAATTAAATACTTGTTGGTAACTGGTGAAATTATGGTCAAAAGCAAACAGTAAATGCAGCTCTTGAAAATAAACGCTGAACAGAACTGATGCAGTTTTATCTACCTTAATTATTTTTCTTCTGGTACTTTGGATAATCAGTAATTGCAGTTTTCCTTTCCTTACTAGAAAGTTTCAGTTTATTGGACTTTTTCAAATTCTCACTTGATTAGTGAGGCACCTGAAAACTGAGAAGGACTATATTGTAGACGTTCCCAGAAATATTTGATGTAATTTAATATTAAGAAAAAGGGGAAAAAAGAATATGACTTAAATAAATACATAATAATTTACCAATGCTTAATTTAGGAAACTCGAAGACAGAAGAAAACGTTAAAGAAAACTCGGAAGTTTGTCGTTGATGGAGTAGAAGTGAGTGTAACCACATCAAAAATAGTTACTGAAAATGACTCAAAAAGTGAAGAAATGCGATTTCTACGGTAAGTGTTTCTAAAAGTAAAAATTTCAAGAGGTTAGCAGCTGAGGTTTCTTTCTTTGAATAAAAGAAGGGGGCTAACAATACTATTTTAGTTATATTTGGGGATTAATTTACATTCTTTTTATGGTAGAGATGAATGTAAAGTATTTCCTATTAAGACAATCGGTTCAAAACTAATTTTACTGGGCCAAAGTTGTCAATGCTCCTTTTTGTCTTTTATAATTTCCCACTTCTTTTGTTTTCCTGTCAGTATTAACCATTCTTTTTCCTTATTAGACGTCAAGAGCTCAGAGAGCTGAGACTTCTTCAGAAAGAGGAGCAGAGAGCCCAACAGCAGCTCAGCAATAAGCTTTTGCAGCAGCGAGAGCAGATGTACAGACGTTTTGAACAGGAAATGACAGTGAGTTTCTGCATTTTGGTGTTCTTTAAATACGACATCTTGATGGAGTAGGCAGAATAGCGCTCAGGTGTTTCCAGACAGGATGGTTGTAGCTTAGCCTTCATTCTTAAATAAAAGGCAATATTTTCCATTGTGGGGTGCCCAGCTTGTGCTGGGGCTTGCTTGCCAGAGCAGTCCATCACGGCCATTCCCTGCTGTGCTACAGCACTTCACTGAACAGGACTTAGCTTTCTAAAAAAAGGTGCTCAATTATTTTGACAGAGCAAAAAGCGACAGTATGATCAAGAGATAGAGAACCTGGAAAAGCAGCAGAAGCAGACGATCGAACGCCTGGAGCAGGAGCACACAAATCGCTTACGGGATGAAGCAAAGCGCATCAAGGCAGAGCAAGAGAAGGAGTTGTCCAAATTCCAGAATGTGCTGAAAAACAAAAAAAAAGAGGTAAGGGACAGCGATAATAGAGAAAATAAAGAGTATGGACATAGCAAACAGTTGAGATTAGGTCTCCCAGAAGCCTTGTCAACCCCATGCTGTAGAGAGATTTGGAAGTGTCACTACCAGTTAGAGTTGTTTCTTTTGTTTAACTGCCTAAAGTGAAATACAAACAGCTGACAGGAAGCTTGAGGTATTGACTTAATATAGAAAACATCACAAAGTTAGAAGATTTTGTTTTTCACAGAATATTTAACAAAATATTTTCTCTCAAATACTAAATCAAGGAAAAGTATTTTCATGAAGATTATGAAAAATACTTGTTATTTCTACTTTAAACAAACCCAGCTGTAGTTACTTAGTAAATACTTATCAAATTAGAATTTAGAAGACAATATGATCTTGATTTCTACTATGAACCACTTTAGTTTCAGATATGTTTCTTTTTTGTTAATTCATTAGTTTTTTTATTGAATATGTGCTGTAATTGTTTAAAATGTCTTTATATGAAGTGACAGCAGTAATATGGTTTTGGTTTATTAGCTCAAAAAAGAAAGAAGTCTGGATAACCTAAAATATTTCACAGTTAGTTTCATAAATTTTACCTTTCATAAAGGTAAAATGAATGATCCTTACACCTTGTACAATTTAGTTGCTTTGGATTAAGAAAAGGCGATGTATTTCCATGTGGATTTTGCATCTTAAGAGCTGTTTTATTTCATTTTTGGTTCAATTATGTAGTGCCCATTTGTATATAAATGGCTCCAGTGTTTGCTCTAATAGTTACTAGACTCAGAGATGTCTTTAGAAAGCAGTACTGTCCATGCTTTTGCATAGAGTGATCCTGTAGCACAAAAGTGCATTAAAAAATAAGTTGTATTCAGTTTGAACCGTATGCTTGTATGTAAATAACAATTTTTCTTCTTTTGCGGTACCTCTTGCATTTTGAGTCTCTTTCTGTTCACTGGTGATTGGGTCCTACATGGGAAATGGGAAGAATTTTGTGTATTGCTCTGAGCTAAAAGCAGTTCTTTCATGGACACAGGAATAGCATGTGGTGATTTGGACTCTGTTTTCTGATGATGCTTCCACTATTAAACAAACAGGCATTTGTCTCTGGGTGCATAGTTTTGTCTTTAAAGCTTAAAAAGGCAATGTACAGTTTGAAGGAAAATGCAGCTGCTGCTCTAAAACTATCCATGCTATATTGGAGTGTACAATGCTACATTCTTGTAATTCTTATAAACAAATAAAACTCATCAGCAAATTAACAGATTAATAGTCAGTTGATTTAGCCAGGTTATATTTAGAATCTTTCTGCTAATCTAGTCTAACTCACCGTGGACTGAAACACGTTCCATCGCAGCATACGTGTCACGAAACCTTTCTTGAAAACATTCTTATTTATTGGTGAGTTTTGCATTAAATTCTTCAGAACCAAACACGTGCAACCAAATAAAGTTTTGTTTGCTTATTTTAAAGACATAAACTGTGTAGATGTCATTTATGGTTGGAGATGCTAATAATGATATCTTGTAAATTCAGGGTAGATATTGTCAGAAGTAGCAGGTTTTCAATGGAAGTTATTTTACGCTTCCAACCATTTTTCACAGCTTTATGTGAGGTAACATACTCTGTAGTCCTTTTGCCATAGTGATTCAAGAAAATACCACTTTTGCAGGTGGTGGTTTTCTTAACTGTTGACTCTTCTGGCAGCTGCATGGAAGCACAAGCAAGGCACTGCCATTTTTGAGAGCACTGGGGCAGCATTTGCATGCAAAAAGCGCTGGCACATCCCTCCTCTCTGCACTGCTGGCATGCATAAAGCACCTATTGTTCCTTCTCTTTTCATTAAGCTCTTTTCACTAAACTAACATCCCTGCCACTGAAGTAATGCATGCTTCCCAGTACCTCTAGTGCTTGACCTGCATGTCCTTATGCTCACAGTAATGCTTGCTGTGGAGACAAAGTGTTCTTTTTGCCACCTTCTGCATGCTTATATACACTGTAGGTTTTATGTGAAGTGGAGAAAGCACCAAAAGAGCTGAGAAAAGAGCTCATGAAACGCAAGAAAGAGGAGCTTGCACAAAGCCAGCATGCTCAGGTAACAACGGCAGCTTCAAGCTACTAAAATACAAAAGGCAGCAATATTCACACAGCTTGATGATTTCACTTCTTGTTGTTGTTGAGTGAATATGGAACTTAACTCAAACTAACCCTCCGAACTGCTCTCTTTCTTCAAGTACTCCCATGTCACATCTTAGACTTAACTGGGTAGAAATGTAGGAGCAGCGGTTCCCAGGTTTGTACTGTCAAGTGTAGTATTTTCTGTGCTCTACTGAAAAAGAATGGTATTTTTCTACAGCAAGTTTATTTACAGTGCTTTTAGAAGTGGTAAGTACTCCACAGGTCCTTCAAATTTTAGCGGTTATAGTCAGGAGGAAGTTTTGAACTACACAAGTGCAGAGGAGGAAAGTGTATATAATATGTAAGCATGAGACATCTTGTTTATAGGAGCAGAACAGATTAGGTAAAATGTTATTTAAATGTCAAAGTGTGGGTGCATGGAAACTTTAGAAAACATCATCTGTGATTTCATGCCTTCAGACTTGCTGCTTTTCTATGACTCAGCTAGAAAAAGGGCTAGTATTTTAGGAAAATATTGGCTTTGTGATGGCTACAGCTTGTACAGAGTGAGTTTCAACCACAGCAGAGCAGGTTTGGATTGTGTAACTTAAAGATTAAATGTTTATGTGAGTGACCTAGTAGAAAATAATAGCAACTTTATTCGATTATGTGTTTAATTTAAGAGGGGATTTCCCAGGATAGAACGTGATTGAGTTGCAGCACTTTCCCCCTACCAAAGATACCTGTCTCTACACTTTTTAAGGAAACAAAAATCTAATTTTTCATAGTGTTTGTAGTGACATGATTAATTTCCTTTGCTGGTTTCAATTTGTTGAAGAGAGGTGAAAGAAAATTTTAAATGTGAAATATCCTTACTTGGCATTGTAAGTTCTAGATAAGGTACAGATGTTTAGTTTTAGAATATCTAGAACTTCCATCAGCATCTACTTGTGTGATTAGCCTTGACAATTTAAATGCTTATTACTAATGTACAGCGGATCTCATTTCTTCCTTTTTTTAAGACTAGAAATACAGTTCACTTTATTATGACACAGAATTACGTTGTGTCCCACAGGGTGTTGCTCAGGTTATGATTCAGTCTTTTCAGTTGTCTTCATGTACACTTTTCAACGCACAAATGCAGGATGTAAGTCTTAAAATGCAACACAATGAAACCTTATTTTCCTAATTTTCTGGATGTGTGTTGTCTCTTTTTCTGGTCATATGTGCTGATCAATGTCACTGCTGTCTCCAAACTGGTTCGCACCGATTTAGGTAATTGGGCACTATCCATAGTCAGAAGGTCCAAATGACAGTAGTTATTCAGTTGGAGCAAGACACTGAGGGTTCACATGCAACATGATATTTGTTCAGCACATGTGAGAAATATTGTGTGACTTGTATGCTGTGTGTGCAGTGAAACCTTGTATTTTAAAGATATTTGAGTTTATTTTAGATACTTATTGGGCACAACTTATTGAGCTACTTTAAAAAAGGTTGACTGTCTTGCACTGTCTGCCTTTTAACCACCCAACACATTCTTTAGTAAAGTTGGTAATCTTTATTTTATGTGGTAGTTGAGTAGAGGTGGGAAGTGGAAAGGCCAGAGTTTTTCCTGAGATCGCCTGGTTTATCTTACAGCACTTGCAAGTATAAAACTTCATAAGAGTTACTCTGCAGAGAGAGCAGCCATAATATTTAAATGATTAAACGTGTAAAGCTCAAGCATAATCAGTTTTTGACCAAGACTACACTAGAACAGCTTTCCCCCACTCCTTCCAAACCAAAACTCTCCCAGCAAATTAAACATTGTGTTAATTATGTGTCTGCACTGTCAGAATAATGAACTTTTAGTAGTCTTCTTACCCTTTTCGTCTATAAAGGGAAACAGCAGTATTTTTTGTCAGTCCATATATTTGATTAGGTATGTCTGATTTAATTTACAGACATCACCTTCCAGTTCTTTTTGTACCCTCAGGTCTGTGACTGTCAGCTTATTTCACTTCTGGTTTTGTGTTACCTCAGTGTAACTCAGCTGTCCAGTGAGAGACATGAAAGCCTCATCTATTAATAACTTTCTGTGAATATAGAAACCAGGATTCTTCTGGTCATAATAAAACATACTTCAAACAAATATTTAATTCCATTTGTTCTGTAGAACAGCAGGTGCTTCAGCAGCCTACCTTGGCTCTGACAAGACCCTGCCATTGTCCTTTCTTTTGACCTTGATATCGTGATGGAAGCATCTGATTTAATTTCTTGTTCTTAAGGAGGGTGTGTGTGTGTGTGTGTGCATGCTTGCATGCTCATAGCTGTGGTTTTTAATAGTTGCAAAGAAGAAAGGCAGTAGTAGGTCTTGGGGTACGGGAGGGGGACTGTTACTGCTGCCTGCTTTTCATGATGGGATGCCACAATGATACACCTGGATAATGGGAAGATGCAGGTGATAAATCCCTTTGTGAGGAGCCAGCTCAGCTTGGGTGTGACCAGGTTGTAGCCATGCAGAACTGCGGGGTGTTTGCACAGAGGTCCTGCAGAACTCCCAGCCTCAACAGCCCTGCCCTAAGGACAAGATAAACCACACAGATCTGAAACCCTACTGTGTAAATAAATAGGCTTTAGTTAATCACCCAAAGCAGAATAACCATACATACTTTTAGTTTCTTACATACAGGAATAATTAACCCTTGATAGAATGAGATCAACTTCAGATTGAGTATTGTCTTTGCTAGCTCGGAACCTGCAACTTGTTCTGAGGCAAGAGATGGAATGCGTTGCAGATTACTGACTATTTTGTTGCCTTTGGTCTTATTTCTGAAGGTATTATTTAAACATTAATATGCTCTTACCGACTCTGCACAAAGAAAATACAAAAGATTAATAATTTGATAGCCAAGGCACGCTAGCTCAAACTTCCATATATGCATTTGTTTTCATATGTAGCTAGTGCTGAGAGAACTGGGAGTTACATTAACATGTAATGTGGTTAGAAGAACCCAATTTAATTTACTTCTGTTGGTTTTTACCAGGAGCAGGAGTTTGTGCAGAAGCAGCAACAAGAACTGGATGCATCTCTGAAGAAAATAATTCAGCAGCAGAAGACAGAACTGGCCACTATTGAACGAGATTGCCTCAACAACAAACAGCAGCTCATGAGAGGTATCCAGCACCAGGCTGTCTCTTTGAAACAGGCATGGGTGTTTTAATAAACAATGGTCTGTCTTCACTTTATGAATCAAAAACCTTCAAGACTGATCTGGAACTGTAATAAAAACATTTACTGTGGAATGGCATTGTTTTTAAAATGCATTTGTGGGCTACTTCTGAACATACACAAGGAAGTTGGGAAGTATGGGATCGGATTGCTATTCCTGAGGCAACCTTCCTCTTTTTTCCAGCTCGTGAAGCTGCATTCTGGGAGCTGGAGGAGCGGCACCTACAGGAGAAACACCAACTCCTCAAGCAGCAGCTCAAGGATCAGTACTTCATGCAGAGACACCAGCTGCTTAAGAGGCATGAAAAAGTTAGTGTTGACTTTGACACTTTCTCTTGTGTATTTTAGTATCCATTGGTTTTATCAAGTAGTCTTAGGATCTCTCCTGGTGCTGTTTGTTTCCACAGGCAAGACTCACACAAGTATTTTGAAGCTGTTACATGTTCTTTTGAAATTAAAAATCTTAATCATCTTATTTTAATACCTTAATAGTACACACAAGTATAAAAAATTGTACTTTTCCCATTTGATTCTTTAAAAATAAAAACCAACCAATCACAACATCAGTCTTTCACTATAAAAAATACCAATTCTGCTTATCCACCAAAACCAATTTTGATTTGTCTTTAAATAAATCTGCTCAGAAGTAAATCATCCTGGAATTAAATGAGTGGAATGAACTGGATTAGCTTCTGGGCAAGTAGCTGACAACTGTCTCTTTATAGCTAAATCCTTATTTTCCACAAGGTATTTTGGTTTTTATAGAGTACACAAAAGCAAATAGTTCCATTTTTGAAAATGTAAACCAATAGGGAGATATTAGGGGATCTCCTTGGTGATCAAAGCATGAACAGCCTCCACTGAAGGCTTGTTCTGTCTATTTGGGTTTATCCCATGTGGGCTGTTGCTTTCCCCAGCTTTTGCAGTAAACTGCCCCTCCACAGCAGCAGCCTTGAGTTCAGTTACACAAAAGGGAATTCCTCCCTTTGAATAACAGACTTTGTAAAATGCAGTGTGAGAGTTGAGTAACCAGTCAAATGTATGTGGATTTACATTTTTTAGGGAATTTTCTTGAGGTTGGGCGTGATCCAGAGCTCTCTGGAATAAGCCCCTCCTTCCTCCTGTTATTCCTGGAGCTGGTAGTGGTTTCTAGGCACTAACTCACACCGTGGGGTGCTTATTAATGAAAAGAGATGCACATTGTGTAACATCATAGTTACTGTGTAACATTCCCACTTGGTTCACATTTCAGGAAACAGAACAAATGCAGAGGTATAATCAACGCCTTTTAGAGGAGTTAAAGAACAAGCAAACTCAGGAAAGAGCCAGACTGCCTAAAATCCAGCGAAGTGAAGCAAAGACTCGGATGGCCATGTTTAAGAAAAGTTTAAGAATCAATTCATTAGCCTCTCCAGACCAAGATCGTGAAAAAATTAAGCAGGTAATTAATAAATTAATATTTAGTTTTCATAGTGTAAATGCTAAATGTGATGTAAACATGAGGATGGAATAGAGTGCTCTCTGACGAGTCCTCAGATGGTACCAAACTGGGTTGATGCACCGGATGAGGTCAGAGGAAATCATTCCCTTCTGCTCTGGTGAGACTCTTCTGAAGTGCTGGGTCCAGTCCTGGGCTTCCCAATACAAGACGGACATGGATTTATTGGAGCGAGTCCTGCAAAGGGCCTTGAAGGTGACTGAAGGACTCGTGTGTCTTGTTATGTGAGGAGCCACCTGGGATACCTGGGATGCTTCAGCCTGGAGGAGAATAGGCTGAGGAGGGTCTTATCCATGTGTATAAGTACCCAAGAGAGGGACCAAAGAAGGTGGAGCCAGACACTTCCCAGAGGTGCCCAGTGAGAGGGTGAGAGGCAGCAGCCACAACTGAAATACAGAAAATCCAACTTCAACATGAGAAAACATTTTTTTATCAACATGAGAAAACATTTTTTGGTATGAAGATGGTCAAACACTGGACCAGGTTGCCCAGAGAGCTCGTAGAGGTGCTCAGAAGCCAACAGGACAAAGCCCTGTGCAGCCTCCTCCTGGTGACCCTGCTTTGAGTAGGGAGGTTGATCTTTGCAGGTCCCTTCCAACCTCAACTGTTTTGCGATTCTGTAAAATATGTCTAAGGATGCTCGATTTTTCTGAGCTTTTGAACTAAAACTGTGTATTCACTTATTCTTGAAAAGGGAATGCTGTGCAGAGGTTGAGAGGTTTGCTTTCTAGTGATTCACCAAAGTCCCAAATCATGGTTTCATATGGTGAGCACTGGAAGGATGAAAAATGAGGAAAATATGGTCTCCTGTAGCTATGTAACACCAGCCTTTACTGACACTTGCAGCAGCACTGCTGTGTCACTTAGCTTCAGAGGGAGGTAATTTCAGGAGTCTGGAAGTGAAATGTGCTGCATTTTAAGGAAAAATCAGAGTGCAAAGAGAGAAATGGTATAAAAACTGTAGAGCCCTGCCTTTGTAAGAATATAAAAAAGAAAAAAATAGAGAAAATTATTGCTTAAATCTTCTAGAACTGTTCTCAGTATGTGTTCATTCTGTTAGATGCAGTACTTTGACTCATGCAAACTGTTTTATTCAGAGGCACAATGTAAATCTTATTTTTAATTTTAGTTTGCTGTTCAAGAAGAAAAGAGGCAGAAGAATGAGAGGCTGGCTCAGCATCAGAAACACGAAAACCAAATGCGGGACCTTCAGTTGCAGTGTGAAGCAAATATCAGGGAGCTGCATCAGTTACAGGTGAAAAATTGATGATATTAAATGACCGTTCAGTGGGAAGACTCAGGTCAATAACGGATGCGGGCAAAGCAGAAACACCTTTCCTTAATTTTTACTGTGTAGAGTCTTTTCAATTTGTTTTCAAAGGCCTGCAGCATACTACTCTGCCAGATTCATATGCTTCTGTCAATTAATGGGGAATCATTTTAAATGCAAGAAGAGCATGAACCAGAAGCAGATGATCATTTCTGGAATATCTGTCAAGTTCCCAGAGCTATTTTCTGTAGGCAGCATTTCCTTTTAACCTGATTTTGCTGGAATGCCATTAATCAGAACAGAGGTAGGCAGCACCACGCATTATCCATGAGAAGTTTGCAGCAATACAGGAATGAGGAGGTTTTTACAAAGTGCTGCCACTTGCACGTGAGCTTCTGGAAGGTACTTAGAAGGAATTCACTTCTTGTGATAAGGAGCTCTGATTTGTCTCTTTCGGTATGTATATTGTAAAAGTTTTGCTGGATACCAGAGATCTCCTTTTCTATTAAATCAGCTTTTCCCAGTTTCAGGGACACAAAGCAGTTTTGAAGCATTAAATGATCACCTGCTGACAGCCTTTGCTTAGAAAAATCATGCAATGACCAATGAAGCTCATTCTACTCTATTCACTTCCTTACATCCTGCAAAAACAGTCCCTGGCTGTGCCACTAATATGCCCCAGTAAATCCGCAAGTACCGTGGGAGCCTTGTGAGAGTTTCAGCTCAAGAAAAATTGAGCAGATTAGGGCTGCTCTGAGCTTCACAAGGAAAACTGGTCCCTTGCTGCACTCAGGTCTAGCCAAGCGCTTATTGTTCATGTTGCTGTGGTTCTGTACTCTGCATCAGACCCATTTGGGACTGGAAGCCTTAGATACACAACCATTGCCAACTGCTCTTTAAAAAGCAAAGAGATTTGAAGCGAAATAATAATTTCTTTTCTTGCCATGCTTCGAAAGTTCTCTGAAAATGAGGCAGGTGCCTGGGTACCTTACTGAGAGGAATGTGGAGTTAAGGTGTGGTTTGATTATCCTTTTCCTTTTCATACGGTGATCCTGAGGCTGTTTCTGCAACCACATTTGTCTCTTCTCTAAACCCCATTTGTTCATCTCAGCTCTTGCTGCCAAGAGTTGAAATATTTCCAAAAAACAGCTTCCTTTTTAATGTAATTGATTTTAATAAGTTATGCAGCCTGTCTTAAAAACCAAAGCAGAAAGGCTGTGTGACCTTGAAAAGCATTATTAGGCAGTGAAACATAGTTTTGAGTAACACTGTCAGCAGCTGCCTTAATGATATTCAGCAGTGTATTTGGATTTACGAGTGTTTCTTATCTCAATTGGCTCCGATGGAAAGATCAGCTTTTGAAAATGCAGCCTCGTAACATACTTTTATCTTGTAATTATTCACGTCACTATTTACACGGAATAAGCTAATTAGAAAGAATTAGGACAACATATGTCACTGTACAAATGTTGAGTTGCCTAATCTGAATTAGTTTTACATAAGGATTATCTTGTTTTAAGAATGAAAAATGCCATCTACTGGTTGAGCATGAGACTCAAAAGCTTAAAGAGCTGGATGAAGAGCACAGCCAAGAACTGAAAGAATGGAGAGAGAAATTGAGACCGAGAAAAAAGGTAAATGGGAGCAGTTAATGAATCAGGAAATAATGAAGGGTTTGATCTAGCAAATACAGATGGTACAAAAATATTGCAGGGGAAGAGAATCAAGCTGCTGTACAAAGCTGTTGCAGTTCACTGTATAATAAAATATGTTAAGAAAATGCAAAACTGAGCAAAGGGCAGGTGCAACAAAAAAGGCTGTGTGTCACCAGCCTCTTGCAGGGCTCCCACCTGCAGCACATTTGTGCAGGTTTGCATGGAAAACGTAGCTTGAGGTAAATCTGGGGTTAAGAATTTATTTCAGAAGCCAGTAGGTTACTACAAAACTTGAGTGCTGAATAGCAGATAGAGGGTGGTGAAGGTTGGTTTTGGGGGATTATCTTTTATTTTAAAATGGAAAGTACTTGATTTTCACACAGTTCAGAGATATGTCAGACAAAATGTCTCCACAATAATGGGTTTCTTGTACTTTGCCTTGTTAATCCCGTGACAATCTGATTTTGGTTTTAGATGCTGGAAGAAGAATTTGCCAGAAAACTGCAGGAACAGGAAGTTTTCTTTAAAATGACTGGAGAATCTGAATGCCTTAATCCTTCAACACAAAGCCGGATTTCCAAATTCTACCCAATCCCCAGCCTTCACTCCACTGGGTCGTAACTCTGGGAACTGCTGTAGGTTTTTACATGTTTGGAATTCTCCCTCCTTATGGTCTAACCCAACTTACCCGCGGCGTACAAACATCGGGGACCTCGCACGTCTTGTTTTCAGTGGAGACAATCAGTGTCAGGAGTTTCTTCACTCCTCTGAACAGAAGAAACAAACCAAGTGTTGGTGTACAGTGGTATTGCTATGTCCTTCAGATGTTTCAAGACTAAGTGGGCTTTTTATCCCAGTCTCTAAAGTACGTTACCTACGGTTTTGACTTTAAGCCTGAAATATTAATTATGCTCTTTCTCATCACAAAAGAATGGTTTCTCATCTGAACATTTAAACGGTGTAATATTAGTTCCGCTACTGTGTTTTTAAGCATCAGATTTCTCCATGAGAGAATTCCACAATAGAAACTGCCATGAGAGGTTTAAAATTTCATAATGTTGAGCAGTGTCCTCATAGCAAGGACTGAAACTAATTACTAAGAATATGCCAGTAATCAGAAAAATAAACCTTTGTTTAAAAACAATTGGCAAAAGCAAAAGCCTTTGCAACTTCTTTCAAAAGAAGCCTCTGGCATAAATTCAACTGAGCTGATCTCCATGACATGTTTTGTCCATTAGTTCCATAATGAAATGGGGTGCTAGTTTAATTAATACAGTGCCTGAAACACTTAGATATGCTGATCCTGGCAACAGGATACTGTTTTGTCATTTAAAAACACAGAACTCTTTAGCATTGTTGTTACTGTACAAAACAAGATTTCTTGCTGCTACTGCCATTTTTGTTGTAAATCCTCACCCTAAAATATTTTGCACTAAAATATGTAAAGGTGAAAGAAATGCTAACTTTTAAATGCACAGTTTATTATTTTCCTTAGCTATTACATACAGGTGGTTAGTTCTACAAATTGAAAAACTGTAGAATGTATTTTTTAGAAAGCGGTGTGCGAAATGCACACGGTTTCTCTAACTGTACCTGGAATGGGTAGAGCCATTGTTCTGTTCTTACCAAAGCCTGTTCATTTAAACTCCATAACTCCATCGCAGAAGTGGAAGTGGATGGTCATATTTATAAATAACCATGGCTAAAGGCTGATTTCACTAGAAGTGTTAGATTCTTTTTTTTTTTTAATAATTTTAGCCATTTTATTTTATGGAAAGATTTAAGTTAAATATATAGACAAACTCCTTTATGAAACTGGGTGTTATGCTTTTGTGCTGCCACCTACTAATATACGCAGGTTTTATTTTTCGAGTTCATAAATGTACCATAAGTTAATTACCTGACTGATCTGCAGTGAAAAATCTCAACTGTCTCCTGTAGCGGGGTAGGGAAATACAGCTGTATTAGGTCACTTTTGCTGCACTCCTTTTGGTGGTTAGAGGTTGAGTCATATCAAGACAGTGTTATAAGCTGTACTTGGGTATGCTGGAGCCCCATTTGTAAAATAGTATTTGCTTTCTGTTGAGGCCTGACTTTCTCTGATCTCTTTGGGCATCAACTGCACCTGTTTTGTTTTGCTTGCTTGCATTGACTGTGCAATTGGTGCCCATTCCATGGCATTCATTTCATGGGAACACTGTTGCTGCATGGCAATGAACTCAGAAATTAACATAGGACTTTAATCAGCTGTGGTTGAAACCTTGTATGCTGAAATCCTTGGACGTTGAACCAATACTTTCTCAATGAAGACACTTAATTTACAGCACAGTAAAAATAATTGGAAAATGCATGTTTTAATTTAAATTTTGTAACTTTTTGATAGCATAATTACTTTAATAGGTAGCCTTAATTTCTGGCATTTTATTATTATAAATGTGTATTGTGTATTGTAAATTCACACACCTATCTCTAGAATGTTCTCTGTTGCTAAAGGCAAAGTTCTTTGAATTGTTTGTTCAGTAGGGAGAAAAAAGTCTTTGAAGACCTTTTGTGTTTTAAGCTCCATCTTCATAAATTGACTGTTACTAAGATAACATTAAATAATCTTCGTCTCTATTTAACAGAATTTGTTCGCAATTTCATGTGACGTAGGCTCAGTGCTTTACTTGGGGAGTAGGCAGGGCAGGCAGATTTCCTCTTCTGGATTATCTCTACCTTAATCCCCATTAAATCCTCACAGGGAAATGTTAATAATCTTCTCCTTACGTTTTTGGTAGTTTCAGTGATAACTTGCTAATATATATTAGCATTCTGTTTACCTCTGTCGGAATCGCTTACATCTTTTATTTGAAGACCCTTTTCACACAGGCACTGCAATCTGATCTCATTGTAAATTGCACAAATAACTGTAACTGAGCTCTTGGATGAAGGAAGGGATCAGATGTGGCAATGGAAGCTTTGCTCAGGTCTCCAGGTGAGGAACACTGGAAGTAGTTGCAGCCATGTGAACTGGGCTGAGAATTGACACCGAGCGTGAAAATATGTTTTCTGGGTGGTAACAAGAACTAGCGTGGGTACTTACACATGTAGACTGATAAAATTCGGTTTAAGTGTTGCAGAATGTGAGAGAGGTGTTACAATATTGGATCAGTGTCAAAAAATTCAATTCAAATTAATTTAGTCTCACATAGGCCTAAAAGATCTCCTGAGATGCAAAATCCAATCTCTGTTCTATCTCGTGTTACCTCCCTCTAATGAATGTTAGCAGCTCCATCTCTAGGGTGGTGAGGTGTATTTTCTGCAGCCACAAATGTACTTTCTTACTGTGTGGGAGCTCTCATTGTCCTCACATGCTCTTCCGAAGCTGACCAGAAATCAGTGTTTGCTCACTTTTGTGTTTTATTACATTTTAAATACTGTCCACAGGAAAACAAGCAAAGGCAATAAATTCCTGGATTGCAGTGCTATGTGTGGGTTGTCCTCCTGTGTTTACTACTGATCCTCATGGAAAACCTGCCTGCAGGGTCCCAGCCTCTGATGGATCAGACCTCACAACGTGTGCTTCCCAAGCTCTGAAAGTGCATTTCAGCACTGCTAAGGCATCCAGGGAGATCTGGGGCTAAAGTTCTTCGGGTGCTCCTGCTGCCCCTGTTGATACGAGATCCTGCAGCTCCCCTGAGTGGAACTGGCTGAGGAGAGGTTACCAACCCAGGGGAAAATGGGCTGTGGCAGCCCTTGGCCACCTGAAGTTCCACAGAAACTTTGCTGTTTATTTTACAAAGAAGAAACATTCCAGCATTGGATCCTGATTCCCATAAAACAAATTCTCCTTCTCCAAGCACTCCGCTGTCTATGGTGTTTACATGAGAACTGTATATAGCATGTAAAGATACAATATTGAAGTTGTTATTATTGATTATATAGGTCCTGATTTATGAACACCGTCTGAAGGAAAATCCTTATTTGAATTGGCACCTGAATTCAAATTCCCTGGTGGCGGGGCCACACTGTCCTGACCAGCAGCATTCACTCAAAGTGATTTTTCACGTCACGTTAAATACTGATGTTCAGCCAGAGCCTTATCCTTTTTTCCAGGTAATCTTTTTAAGCTAGGACTTTTTAAAAATTGCATTCATGAGTATTCAATATCTAATCAATCACACAGTTAAAGAAATTTTTCTTCTATTCCAGAGGACTTTATGATAACTGCATTCCATTTAATTATTTTTCTTAAAAATTGGAAATGTAACACCTTAACAAAGAGCCAAGCAAAGCAGCAACGACAATTGCTTTTGTCACACCATATCTTTTTTGACAGCAGTATCACATAGGAAGTTTAGGTTGATTCTCCAACTGAAACAGTGTCTGCCTTGCAAGTATTTCAAGGTTGCTTTGGTACAGGAAAGATTTGAATAAGGTATTTTAGATTCAGGCACTTCAGTCCACTTTTAGACAGCCTGATTTTCAGAGCTGCTGTGCAGCTGCAGCTATCAGGACGTCAGAAACAACATCCTTGCTGAAAACTGAACTGTGCAAATAACCTCAGTGCTAGTTGCTTCCACTGATCTACTGCTTTTGGTTCATGTGCTGCAGGAAGAGGGGCAAGTTTTAGGACAGTGACTCTGGTGGTTGGAGGAAAGGGCAGGGAGGAGTGTTTAGGACCATCGCTATTGTAGATAAGTTCTCTGCTTTCTATATTAGCATTTACACTGGTCATTTTACATCAAAATCTCTACTTCTGGCATTTACACTGGTCATTTTACATCAAAATCTCTACTTCTGGATCTCTGAAACTTCCTTGCATTGATGTGTCCATGCAAATTTCCCATTCCCAGACTTCTTCTGCCATCTTCACAGCAGTTGAATTAAGGTCAGAGAGAATTAACCTTCCTCATTCACAGGCAAGCCAAGGCCGGGATGCCCCATCATTTCTCAGTCTTGTGAGATGAGACCAGATAAAGGGAAGGAGAAGAAAAGGAAATCATGGTGTTTCTTTTACAGAACTTTACTTGTTTTGCATTGTCTTTCTCCAGCTCAGTCCTTGTGCTTTGTTTCTGTAGCTCCTTTGCACATCTGGCATTTGGGCAGTCAGTGGTGCCAGAGGAAAACCCCTTAAGCACAAATATGCCCAAGTCCAACTCATGGGTAAGGGCTTCTTTCAGTACATGCCCCTGTACTGAAAGCAGAAGGGAATGGCTGAGCCCAGAGTTACCCTGATTTAACGAAATCTTCCACAATTACAATTAGGTGGTAAGGCCTCTGGTAATGAGAATCAGTCCTAAAATGGTGGAAAGAACAGAAACTAGAAAGGGACATTGAGTGGCATCTAATGTTGAACTGTCACCCTGTTTTCTGTCAGGAAGCCAAGCAGAGCAGGAGCATCCTGTGACAAAACACACACCTGAGGCACCGCTGGCCTCGTGTTCTCCCAGCAGTTTGTTGAATGTTTTGTGTTAACTGCAAACCAAGCTACTTTTGCCTTACAGAAAGCAACCAAAAATCATGAGATGGATGAATAAATGGCTAAGGGTCTCTGTACAGCTTGTGGAAGTGAATTTGCAGTAGCAGCCATACAACAGTTTTGGGGTTTCTTTGTCTTGTTTTTCAAAGTAATTTGATTTCATGGCTTTCTGTAGAATATTGTAATAATTCTGCTGTAAATACAATAAAATCACAGTTTGCTGAGATCACCCCTGTTTTGTTGATGGAAAACTTGCATGAAATACAAGTGAGTTGTACAAGTGTTTGAGTGAAGGGGACAATTTAGAATGTTTAAAATAACTGAGTATAAAAAGTTTTTAATGCTGTTCCATTGTATTTACCATTGTACCTCAGACCCATCTCACGTGCCTTACCCTACCCCACAACAACCTGCAAGCACAGAACAGCCATCCTGAGTAGTTCAGAGCTGGGGTTTAAAACACACTTTAATTGGGCTGTTTACATTAAAGATTATTTTTCACCAGTGTTTAAAAAACCAGAAAAAACCACAACAATATTTTTAAAAGATAAACAAATTACATTTAAAAGTGCTTCGGTTCGGTCCACGTCCTGTCTCACTGTGCTGCTATAAACAGGCTCCACTTAGGGCTGGGAGAGCTTGTGGAGAGGAAATCTCAGGGTGGTGCAAGCTTAGTCCCGGGGTTTCTTATGGGGCCTTGTGGGCTGCATCTGATTCCTGACAAGCCATGCATTTGGTGGGGATGGGATTGCTTTCTTTTTGCTGCATAGTTGGCTAGTTTTTAAAAAAACAGGTTTTTACATATCTGGGAGTAGTGTAAGAAGCATGGACTAGGTGAGACAGGAAGCCCTTGTCAACCCAAGGATAGCCTAGGAGCTCAGGGGGATGAAGTCTACCATCAGTAAAAGGAGTAAACATCCACACTAGGGCCATGCAGGACACACACAAGAGACATTCAGACCTGAACTATCAACTGTAAGAGGTCAGCTGAGCAGTGAGGATGTTTTAGCATTAAGGCAGTGAAGACTCAGGCTAATTCTCCACAGGTTGATGGGAATGCTGCCTGGTGCAGAACTGAGCTACCTCTTTCCTTAAACACCAACGCTTCTTCTTTTTCTTCTGCCAACATACACTTGTTCACCTGGGGACAAGAAAGTCAAAAGGAGGGTTAGTTGAAATGTTCACATAAAAAGACAGAAGATCCAAAATGAACAAAAAACTGGGGCTGTATTTTCCAGCGATTCCAGGAATGGGCTGGTACCACTCCCTGACACACAAACCCTTCTCTCTTGGGGATGGCAGATGTTCCTACCTTTCTCTCCCTTCTCTCCTTTTGGTCCCCTGTGCCCTTGTCGTCCTGGTGGGCCCATCGGCCCAGGGTCACCTGAAGGAATGAGAAGACCAAGTTTGCCCTTGAGCACAAGTGACCCACAAACAGGGACAGGCCAGGGGAAGGGAGACCAAGTCAGGGCAGTGTTTTGGCTGAGATCTTGAAGGTGCCGCCTGCACTATGAGACTGCACCTTGAGCAGTGCTGTGACCTCTGTGGCCACAGTGCTGCTTCCTGGGCATTACAGGGCTGAGAAGGGAAAGGATGGCAAGCCTTACCTTTGGGTCCAGGATAACCCCTCTCCCCCTTTTCACCGGGTGGTCCCTGGATGGCACCATGTGCTGGAGAGGGAAATGAAGGAGAGAGTGAATGAGTGGGATAAACTACTGCCCATTCAGAGAAGCTTTGAGTCACTCTGGAAGGACATTTCTCCTGGTTAGATAGGATTAGAGTGACAGCAAGGATTTTAAAAATAGTTTTGGTCCCAACAAAGTCCCAAGGACAGGCTGTGATGTCATTTCACCAGCACCACTCTGCCACTCTTTGGGTGTCCTGGCTGACACCAGAGCTCAAGCTGGCCCAGGCTCAGGAGCGGGAATCTGAGAGCAGAGTGAGAAGCTGGCTCAAGTTTCTGCACATGTGCCAGCCCAGCCATGTTAAAATGGGCCACACAGAGGCCTTCTGGGTTTGGGATGAGTTTCCTACAAACAGTGAGAAAAACTGATGTCCTTCCTAATGGTAAGACTGCACTTCCCCAGCAAGGAAGGAAGGAAGGAGACAGAAAGACCATCCACCTTGAACTCTGTACCTTGACTTTTGCAGTATGCAAAGGAAAAGATCAGTAAGTCTGTGAGAGGCTGGGGAGACCTCCATATGCATGAGCCAGAAATGCCAAGTCAAAAATGTCACTTACTTCTAAAGAAGTCCATGAGGTCTGCGGTGACATTGCCATAGGCTGCAAAGACCTTGCTGATGCCAGGGGGACCAGGAGGGCCTGGGGGACCTGCAGGTCCCTGTGCAGTGTAAGACATCAGGTCCTGGAGAATACCTTGGCCTGCAGAATTAAAGATGTCATTTGAAAGGAGCTCTGGGAGAACTGTGGCTGGATGCTGAGGCTGAAGGTGTAAGGGAGAGCTGTAGGCAGCAGGAAGGGGAGGGAAGTGAACAGTGTGACCAGGCATAGGGGGTTTGAAGTTTTTTAGTGGGACAGGGAGGATCAGGATGAGCAGGCATTGCACTCACTCTGCAGGCTCTCTGACACACGGAGTGCCAGCTCGTTGTAATCTAGGGAACCAGTGAAGGAGTTGCTGTAGGATCTGCTCGAACCTGCTGATCTCCGGTGTGATTCCTCCTCTGAAAGCAGCCCATCAAAAGACCCACCAGTGCCCATGGAGGCATCGTAAGCACCATCGCTGTCCACTGAGGCGTGGTAAGAGGACATGCTGCTCATGGAGCTGCCATATGAGCTGCCTGTGCTCAGTGAGCCACCATGGGAGCCCTCAGCACCCAGAGATCCTCCATTCAAGTGCTCAGAAGCTCGTAACCCTTGGTATGATGAAGACATAGACCCAGACACCAAGCCACTGTCTCCTTTGGGCCCTGGTGGTCCAGGGGGCCCAGGGGGCCCTGAGATATAGCTTCGAACTTCATCACCTGCAAAATACAAGGGGGGAACTTCAGTGACACTGGGCTTGGCAGAGGTCCTTTGCTACCACCTGAATGAAGACTGGAGTGTGAAGTTCTGTCCCACCAACCAACCATTGCAGAGACCCTCATCCAGTGCCATTTGTCAGGCAGCAGGCAAACGTCAGCCTTGAACTCTACAGCTGGCATGACACCCTCCTCCTTCCCATCTCTCCCACAATTTTGTGTGCCCAGTCTTGGGAACATGCCCAATAATTTTGCAGACAGGTGCACTCCTCAGGCCAATCTCAGCACCTCTGCCAAAAGAGTCATTCTGTGACCAGTTTGCCAAAACTGAAGTATTTTTGAAAGACTGCCCTGGATGACTTGCCAGGATGAGCTCAGACCACTGGTGCTTCACAGCCGGCTCAGTGTCTTTTTCCAATCCCTCCATTATCCATAGCTCTTTGGACAAGTGTTTGCCAAAGAAAATGCTTTTCCCATGGCAAAACTCTGCCGGTGACCTCACTAGGAACTCACTGTTCAGCATAGGCAAATTGTAACTGCCCAGTGCTTGTCTCTGTTGTCTCACAACACAGACTTTGGCTGGCAGTTGGACTGAGAGGAGAAAAGCCTACCGGGTGTAGCGCAGTCCTGTGTAGACCTGGCTATAGAAGGAAGGTATTGCTGTAGCCCCAGTTCAGGGAAGGCTCCTACAGGAATGTCTCAGCTGTGGCAAAGCCAGCCACCCACATGAGCAAAGCATGGCTTGGGATGTGTGCAGCGAGGGTGGATGGTGTCCCCTTACTTTTCAGGTACTGGATCAGCTCACTCCTGAACTCATCGCTGTGGGTGATGTCAGCATAGGACAGGATGCCGGTTCCAGAGAAGCCTGGTGGTCCTGGAGGGCCAGGAGGGCCAGGTGGGCCCCGGGCTCCAGAAAGGGAAGAATATCCAACATCTTGAGAGAGAACAAAAGTAAGTTTCCATCAGTGAGAGGATAAGGAATTTTCACATGTCCGGAGATCTTGAAAGTTTAAAGGCTCCAACCCCAATTTCCATCCCTTTACAGGTGACATTGATGAGACTTTTTTCTTTACAGTGACTTTGTTCCCAGTGGGCAGTCACATCCCTGCTAAGCTAAATCTCAGCCTCAGTCCCCTCAGCATCTACCAACAGAATCTCCCTGCCAGCTGTGAGAAACACAAGTGCTTTACTTTGTAGGTAGGCAGAGACATCCTCCAGAGAGGTGCCTGGTGATCCAGGGATCCCTGGAGGTCCTGGGGGCCCTGCAGGACCAGGGGGCCCAATAACACCACTGAATTCAGAGTCTGTAAGACACAAGAGAAGAAAAGAAGTCACCCAAACAACCACAACCGTGATGAATGTTCCTTGACCATACAGGTTATGCCAGATACAGACAAGTAGGAGGTTTTTTTCTCTCCAGCACCTTCTGGTGCAGCCTTCCTGGTGCACCTCACTTCCCTGCACGTAGATGTAACATTGGAAAGCCAGGTAATTCCAAAGAGAGTAAAGCCCATATTTTTAAAATATACTTTAAAAGTGTGGCATAAGAAATGATGCCTTTATGCTGCAGAGTTTGGATACAACAAAGGGCTCCTCGTGCCCATCTCCAAGACAGTCCCACTGCTGTTGCTCCTCACAGGAGCAGGGTAATCCAGCTGCAGCTCCCTTTAGAGTGTGCAGGTCCCAGCAGAGGCCTGCAGTGCTGCTAAGGATAAGGAGCCATTGGAGGGTTATTTGTCATGATGGGCAAAAAGGGAAATTCTGTGACTAAGACTATAAAAAGATCCTGGGGGCATGTAGAGCCCCACGGCTGGGAAGTGAAGAAGTTGGCTTACTTCGCAGGTACGCTGTCAGGTCACTGTAAGATATACCGGGTGTCCCTGGAGGCCCAGGTGGTCCAGGGAGTCCAATGCTCATCCCAGAACCTGCAAAATCAAACAGATCCACATTATCAAAACAGGCTGTTACAGCGTGAGCAGACAGGCTGTAGGGCTTGTTCACAGGCAATGCAGGAGGGGCTCCTGCAGTGTGGAGTGTTCCCATCAGCAGGCTGTGCTGGGAGCCAGAACTTGAACCTTGTTCTGAACTTGGAGTTAGAGTTTGCCCTGACAATTCCAACACAAGGACACCTGCAAAGAGGCAGGCAGCAGACCTCTGTTCCTGGCAAAATCTCTGCACCTCATGAACCCGTGACACGGTGGGGGCACCCCTGGACTTGCAGCTCAGCTATAACCCACAGGTTGATGCGTGTGCTACTCTCCCTGTGTCTGCAGCTCTGGAGCATGTTGAAGGTTGGGAATTTTTCCATCCTGTGGCTAGAGATACCTTAACGAGCCTTAACGACTGGGGACTTAAGAGATAGGGACTGGGTACTTAAGAGATAAGGACTGGGTACCTAAGGGACAAAGACGCACTTAAGAGACTAAAAACAGCCAGGTGTGGCAAGAGAAGAAAAAGGTGGCTGGCCGTGGGCAGAGACACACTTGCTCCTGGTACTTGTTGGATGAGACAGCTGCTGTTTCTTCTTCCCCTTCACTGCTGTCACGGGAGCTCAGCACTGCCTGGCTTTTCTTCCTTGCTGGAGTCTCTGCTACCCTTTTGTTTGCCCGCTCGAGTGGACAAGCTCTGCCGCCCAGATCGCTGCCCTGAGATTCCCTGCTGCAGCTCCGCTCGCCGTGCAGCCGCCTCGCCCTCAGCTCCGTTTGCCATCACCGAGGAGCTGAGCCGGCGCCACAGCACCCCTTGCCCGCCGTGACCGTAACTGCACCAAAGGGGAGGGGTGGTGTCTGGCAGCTCAGAGAAAGCTGCCACCGGGTTTCTGGTTTGTTGATTTGTTATTGCTACTGTTATTGTTGCTTGTTTTCCTCGTTATAGATACGAGTCAAGAACTGTTATTCCTTTTCCCATATCTCTGCCTGAGAGCCTTTGATTTCGACCTTACAACAATTTGGAGGGAGGGGGGTCATATCCTCTAAGGCAGGTTTCCACCTTCCTTAGCAGACGCCTGTCTTCCAAACTAGGACAAGCAACACTCTGCACTTTGTGATTTGCTTTAATGAAATGTTCCTGATGACAAAATGCAGCTGTCCTGCTTGAGCTATTGCGTGCTGCCATTAAACTGAAGTTTCCTGCTTCCAGAGCCAAAAATGGAAATTCCCTCCATTTTAGGAGCAGTCCACTAGTGAGATCTGGTTTCAAAGGGCAGTTCAGAGAAATTGAGCGTGGACCAGACTGTGTTTTTAAGCAGATGGTTGAAGCTACTAGGATTAGGCATTTTGGCACTGCTGCTGGGGATGCACAAAGAGTCCTCTCTGTCCAATAGCTCTTATATGCCATATTACCCCTTTACAGATGGGAAATTGAAGCAGACACATGGACTTTGTTTCAACTAACTTTAAACTTCTAAGAGTTTGTTGCCTGAGCTGCCTTGACACAAAGTGTGCACAGACCAACTCTCTCACAGGGAGCTACATCCTGACCACAGAGACAAGAGTTAGAAAGTCACTTAAAGGAGTTGATGGGTCTTCTAAGATGGCTGAGATGAAATTGTGTTCCTAAACTCAATTTTTAACAAAGAAAGGATTCATTACTAGTCTGTGGATGGTGTCTTAGCTACAGCGTATCTTTGTTCTCTTCCAAGTCTCTCACGGTTCCTGTGAGGAGGTCTCTGCTCATAGGGACTCACACAGTCAGCACTGGAATTGTTTCTACTGACTGACAGCATGAGCTTTGTGCTGGGGTCGCAAAGGAACAGAGGGAAAAACACACTAATAAAACCCTTACTTGACAAGTAGCTGATAAACCTCCTGGTCAGCTCATCATAATCCAGTGACAGAGACATTCCATCTCCCCCTGGCCCAGGAGGTCCTGGTGGGCCCTGAGGTCCAATGAGATACTGACGAATTTCTTCTCCTAGAAAGCGAAAAATGCATCTTTTAAGGCTGTCCAGCTGCTGCACAGACACCACGTGTGACGAGTTCCCAGCCCATCAGCTGAGCCCCCACCACCAGGGAGACCATTAAAACCTATAGATGCAAAGCTCCTTTCCTCCCTCTTTTCTGAGTGAATTGTCCTGTATACAGTGCCAGAAACATTTGTGACAAGGCTAGGAACCTCCTCTAAAAAGGGTGTGAGGAGGATGAGAATTTGGATTGCTAAAGGGACCTCCCTGTGCTCTTTTTTTTTCAGGACATCCTGCACAACTTCTTGGGTAAAGGGAATGAAAAGCAGCTCAGCTGGGAAAAACCATGCTGAGCTTTATGGCAGTTCAGTAGCCATTTGGTGGACAGTGCTGGCCAGTATCATCAATACCTTCAGGAACAGCCAAATGACATCCTGGAGATTTACCTGTCAGCCCACAGTAACTGTGTGTAGAAAATAATACAGAGTTGGGGATCCTCCTCACCTTCAGAACAACAACATAGCAAGGCTATGAGGGGAACACTGGGAGTGGGGGAGCTGGAAAGTAGAACACACTGAAGCAGCTGCAGGTAACTCCAGTTGTAGACTGGATACTGGAAAGGAAGACTGGAAGGGAAAGACAGCTCTCCAGGATGATGGGATGCTTTATTCCAATCCCATGTTTTCCTTGAGGGTCACTTACTTTGCAGCAGGTCCAGAAGTTCTTGGTACAAAATGGATGTAGTTGATACTGAGCTGGCAAATGACTCATAGCGACTGGAAGAGCCTGTGGGAATGAAAAAATTTTACATGAGCGAGGATAACACAGAAGGTGAGGAGAGGTCAGGAAGGGACAAAGGAAAGCTGAATTAATTAAGTTTAACTAGTAGAATGGGCTTCTCATGTCCTCAACTATGAAAGAGTTGCTATCTCATACATCCCAGTCACCTCCACAGCTGTGTACTCTGTACTCTTCTGGTTGATATATCAGGCTACTTCCAAAAGCTCTGGGAATTTCATCTACTTTAAGAGGGCCCCAAGCAAACAAGACAACCCCAGAATACTTGAGACCACATATACTAAGTAAAGCCACCTCTTTTTGGGTCTTGGGGGTGTTAAAGGGTCTAAACGCAAATGTTTAATGTGAGACTTTTTAAACAGCAGCAACCGCTAGTTAATCTAACCATTAAAATAGGACAAGGCTCAGAGGACACTTCAGCTGCGTGGAATCCTGGGCCTGGACTGCTGAAGATGAATAACCTGGTTGGGGTGCTGCTATTTAAAGACTTGTTTCTCCTCTGGTTCTCACCTCTTAGGTGCTGCACAAGCTCAGCTGAGGGCATGACTCAGTACAGAGCTTACCAACATGGTGCTTACTTGTCATATAGCTCATGACACGGGTAGCCAGCTCTGCATAATCCAAGGTCACCCCATCCGCAGTGGTGATAAGTCCAGGTGGGCCTGGAGGGCCTGGTGGGCCTTGAGCACCAGTCAAATAATGTCTTACATTGTCACCTAGGTAGAAAGCCCAAGATATGCCCACATCACTAAGAGGGAGGACTGACCATATGCACAATTACCAGACCCTCTTCCCTTGACAAAGAGCAGGACAACAGAAGGACAGTTCTGCAGGGGACACAGTGGGCAACAGCACTTCACAGTATTCAGCAGAAATAAGCCCAGAGTAGCAGGGCTGTTGTTTCTAAAAGAAGAGGGACAAGGGATTAGGCAGCAAAAGAGAGATAGGCATGCAACTGCTGACCCACAGCAAAAATCTCATTATACTCACTCTTCAGGTAGTCAGTGACATACTGCTGAATCTCTTGAGATGAGCCTCCACTTGGGCCAGGAGGACCAGGTGGCCCAGGAGGTCCTGGGGGTCCCTGAATTTGCCTGGATCCACCTACAGAAAGCATTGTAAGGAGAAGGAATGTTTTTGGCACAGTTGCATAAGACCAAGCAATGCTAATGGTAAAGTGTTCTTTCATTAAGCCCTGCCCATAGGTCTGGAAAGACCTTTCGAAATGGACTATGGAAGGGCTCTCCCTGCACCTTTCAACACACTGAGCATGGGCTATTTGGCAGTATAATGTCTTCAGTTAATTCAGCATCTTACAATTCAGCCTGTGCAGGGCTGAGTCCAGAGAACTTCCTGGCTTTGTATGGGCAGACCTGGTGGGTTTGTGCACCACAGTGCAGTGCTGTGCAGAATACAGATGGAGATCATAGAGCTCAACTTCATTAGTCTAACCTCATTGCCCTGCTGCTCCCAACTGCAGTCAGCCTGGGTAGCACCAGCTCAAGAACCTGATCACAATGAGGCAAAACTTTGGCTTAAAGGATTCCCAGTAAGATGGAAAGAGAAAACTCGCAATTCTTAAATTTTCTGATTTAAGGCAAGCTGTGCAAAAAGAGGTTTTGAACACAAATCCTATCAGCATTAGGTTGGCACCCACACCGGTAAAAGTCAAAGGATCTTTTCCAAAGTCTCCACCAGGGTATCAGCATTCCTTGTTAATATCAGAGCGATGATGCTCTGGCTTCTTACCTCGTGATGCTCCTGGGATGCCAGGTGCACCTGGGACACCTGCGTCACCTGGAAAAGAGACAGACAATTGTAATGGGTATGACTGCATGTTGCATACTTGGTCGTGTGAAACAGCTGAGCTACATGTTGACAGAGAAGCAACTACCCAGCCCTTGCAATGACTGTCTGTTATACACCAGCCTGTTGGGAAAGAGCATAAAGAAGAGGCCACAGCAGTTTTCCTGAGCCTTCTGTGACCTGGTCAAGTGCCTTGTGCTCACAGCAGTTCTGTTGTTGTGGTCCTGCTCTGCTTGAAAAGGCAGGGGTGAACACAGCTCTAGTTCCCAAAGGACCAGGTTACTCCATGCTTTAGTCTCAACCATGCTTGGATGTGCGAGGCCATCCGCAAAAAAAGAAAGAAGACTTTTAACTTCACCTTTTGGTCCAGGTGGGCCTGGTGGGCCTGGGGGTCCCTGTATGGTGACTCTTTCACCTGCCAATTGCAGAAAGAGAGTCAGAGATTCACAGGAATAAAGTATGTGGACAAAATCCCGGCTCCACTAAAATTGAGTTAGGATAAATAGAGCAGGATTTTGGCTCCTGGTTTCAGGCCTAGGGCCAGTGAATTCAAAGGAGAAAAGAAGGCACAGACTGACCGTGGGAGGAGAATGCTGAAAGGCCAGGATCACCTGGTTCTCCTGCATGAGACACAGAAATGGAGGAGCAGTCACATACACAGGCAAACTACCCTGAAACCCACTTATACCTCCTGGGAGCCTCCTTACCTGTGAATCCCCGTGGACCTCGTTCACCTGTGTATAGGGGAGCAGAAGAACAGTGTTAAGATTTGGTTTATTCTCATCAGCAACATCCTAGCCCACACTACAGTGCATCATCTTGGCCTTCGATTTGTAGGGGAGAAATGGGTAAAGGGAGCGGGTCCATTTTTCCCTGCCAGCTGAGAGCTGCGCTACACTTCACAGGGCCTCCTCCGTGCGCTGACTTAGTCCACAGTGCATTTTGCAAAAAGACTGTCCGCTTCAATGGCAAATCTGAAGCTCTGAATGTTCTTGAGTCTAATGGGCTCACAAAGTTGGGATGTGAATGCAGTGATTGCCATGATACCAGTACTGGAGGCTAACAAATTTCTTTGACAAAGACTGACTTGTTTTATAGCAGACAGGTGTCCTACTTAGTGACAACTGTGCTAGCTTTCTTACAGACTGAGAAAGGCAGGACTTTCTGCTCCCAAGCTCTTCCTTCTTTTCAGTCTAAGGTGCTGAGATCCATCTAGCACCTTTGAGGCAGCAGGATATACCCACCCTGGTCTCCTTTTGGGCCTGGTGGTCCTGGTGGACCCGGTGGGCCTGTGAAGAATGCTTCTGCAATTCAAACAAAGAGATTTCTTCATGACATCCAACAGAACATGTCAGGCTCCACTTGGTCCTAGCCATGTATGTGCTCTCTGGAACTCCAACTGGAGATTCCCAGCACTAGGTGAGAGAATGAGTGGCAAGAACCTACCTGAGGTGGACATGGATGATCCCGGTCTCCCTGGTGGGCCTGGAGGTCCTGGCAATCCTTCTCCTAGGCAAAAGGGACACAAAAGGCTTCAGGAAGGATGAGCCTCAGCAATGTAAGTAAATGCATGTAAGAGCTGCTACATCTCCAGCCACGGCCTTAGCTTGAGTATTTCCCAGTGTAGGCTCTTACCACTGTTTTCTTCACACATCTATAGTTACTTTTCACTATCATTTGCCATTGCAGCAGGAAAGCACATAGAAACTCCTTTCTTTGTGGTACAGAGTGCCTCTCCCATCACACACCCAACCTGCTCCCTTTTCCTACTGAGCAGAGAGCAAGGAATTGGGTTATGCTCCTGTCACATGTCCTCCCACACCTTCCCTGTTCTGGCTGTGAAAGGGAAATCTGTGTTACAGGGTGGGACATGAGGATATTTTCCTCATGATAAGAACTTCCCAATCTGTCTGCAGTTCAAAGTTAAGGCTGGTCTAGTAAGAAGTAAATATGGAATTGATTTCAGTAACTTCCTTTGGGAACTTGAAAACTTTGAGTGTCTTCCCAAAAAGTATGGCTTTTACAAATTAACACTCTGGTAGAGAAACCTCTGCCAAAGCAAATGTCCTTTGTTGGGCAGCATCTTGCTGCAGTGAAATTGTGTTGGTAGGAGCCCCATATGTGACATTCTGCTTCCAGCCCTAGGCCTTGGAAAAAAACTCCCACTTTCCAGTTTGATTTCAGAGGAACAAGCTCTTACCTGGGGGACCACGAGGTCCAGGGGGTCCCTGTACAGATTCACCTGATGACAAAAGAAACAGGGGTATTACAGAATATTTATTCAGCAAACTGCACAGCCCAGAAATGTGCCATGTTGTGTGAGCATTCCCCTGCTTCGGTACTGAGCTCTGCTGTGTTACATACCTGGTGGTCCGGGGGGACCTGGTGGTCCTGCTCGCCCTTGTAAGTCTCCCAGCACTGTGCAAAAGTAAAACATAAGCAAGTGAAAATTGTTGCTATGGAGCTACTGCTGCTATGGAAACTCTGTCAATATATTGCTGTTAGAAGCTCTTACAATCAAAGGTGGACTAAGACAGGACCTGGGTGACCTAAGCCAAAGATGAAACAGAGGAGGGAGAGAAGAGATAGGTTTAGTTATGACATGAAGCAAAGTAGAGCACTGAGCAGGATGGCAGCATATTGGAAACAGGGAGTAGAGTAATGGCTGTTGATAGAAAGAGCAAAGGACTCAAAGGCTAGAGAAGGAGGGAAAGAACTTTCAAGGAGAGGAAAGATTCTTTAAAAGAGGCAAGTTTTGGGAGAACGTAACACAGACATTATATAAAAAGTAGCTGCACTGTGTTATCTTGATTGTACTGTGAGATGTACCCTCACCTCCAAGAAGAGGCACAAACTCAAAGTTCAGTGATGCTGTGAACCAAGACTCCTGAATGGGGAATCAGACAGTACTGAAGCATGGTCTGAATCTACATGGCCCCATTTGGATGGTGATAATGCAAGGATCATTTATAATTTTATGCTTTCTTCTACCTAGCTGCAAACTTGTAGAGGTCCCAAAACCTCTAGAGTCGGTATTGACTCTAAGTGCATCATACATCTAGTGTTGCATAGAGCAAGCACTTTTCTTGGGATGTTGCTAAACCATTCTGTTCTGCTCCACTTATTTTCATCTTAAAATTTTAAAATTTTTACTATATATATATTTTTTCATCTTAACATCTATTTGCTCCCCTGTGAATTCATCCTCTAATTTGAAGAGATTATTTCTGTTGCTCAGCATAACATGCATTTTCAAACTGGTTCTCATCTTGCAGATGGCTTCACGTTCATATTGCACAGGGAACTGCCCTGTGTGAACTCAGTGGCTGAAAGGTCTCAGCTCTGTGAATATCTCCCCTGTTAGTTGCTGCTTACCAGTCACCATTCCTCAGCTTCCCTCTCTGTGACATGGGTCTGATGCCATCTGCCTCCTTTTGAAAGGACTTTGGGACACACAGATGAGAAGGAGGGCAGAAGAGGTAGCTGGCATTGCAGTCCCATCACCACACACACACACACACACACACATGCACACACACACACATAGACACACACACACATGCCCTATGTCACATCAACAAGAGATACAGACATCTCCCGGTAGCTGTGAGCAGGCCTTGAGGCTCTGACACCTCTCCAAGCAAAGCAGTAGACAGGCAGAGCCACTTACTTTGAGATGCTAATTGAGATACTTCTGTTTTGATAGTTTCTATCACTGCTTCACCTGGGGATCCTTTCTCACCCCGTGGACCTTTTTCCAGGGAAAAAAAAAGCATCAGAGAAAGGGGGGATATGTAACTGAGAGAGGTGACATTTTGTACCTACTCCTCACCTCTGCAACAAGATATTTGGACTTTTCTTATGTGAACTGGGAGCATGAACTTAGTCCCCAGATCTGAGGGACACTGCATTCAAATATGGAAATTACTGCCCAGTTTGGTCTAACAGGATCATAAAAAATGAGCCAAGAAATGTTCTTAGGGGTCATCTCTGTTCAGGCACTACCAAACAGATGTCTGTCCAATTGGCAGTGGTTTCGCAGTGACATTAATCCCAGCTTGGCTCTAGTTTGTTCTCCTGGCTTTCAAAATGGCAGGAGGTATCCAGCTGGGCTATATTCCCTATCACAGAAAGGCAACAGTACGTGACAAGTGTCTTAGAAATACCAGCCCTCAGGAAAAGTTGCATAAGAAAAAAAAGACATTTGCAGCATCCATGTTACATTGGCTCTTATCACCCTCTTACCACCCTCCTTCTTCCCCTGGGAAAACAAAAAAATTATAGAAATTCTTCACAAGATTAATTAAGCCAAATAATGCAACAAAATGAACTGAAAGGAAGAAATCTGTGAACAAAAGAGAGAGGGAATGTGCCAAGGGCTGAGAGAATCAGGAACAAAGAAAAACTAATGAATTGCTTTATCTTAAGAAGCATAATCAAAGCTGAAGGAAAATGGTACCTTGCTGTCCAGGGAGACCAGCTGGTCCAACAGCACCTGGTTTCAAAGAAAAAAAAACCAACAGATTTCATTAGATTTTACTGGTTGTATTTTACAATAGCAGAAAAGAATCAATAGCACTTTTATAAGAATCAAGACTATCAAATAATGTATTTTTCTACACAACTTAACAGAATTGCTATGGGGTATGAATTCATCAATGCCCCATGTATTGCTTGAATTTCCATCCTCTGACAATTAAAATGCTTGGTGCCCCTTGGACTGGGGAAACCAGAATGCCACTGACCACAATAGAAAAGGAATGCAATAGGCCTAACCCTCCTCTTGCATTCTCTACTGCAAACTGAGACTGTTGCTGACAAACCAGCTCCAGGACTAGCTCCAGGCACAGAAGTGCCATGAGAACCAGGGCTTAGGAACTCTGCTGCCTGACACCAGCATACTGGAGTGCAGTGTCTGACTGGGACAGAGGATTCTGAGGCCCAAGCTCATGTACAGCCAGGGGGTGTGTGGGTGTGGGTGTGTGGGTGTGTGTGTGTGTGTATGTGTGTGTGAAAGATCTGCAGATGCCTGAGTGGGAGTTCTGCTGCTTTGAGCTCAAAGCTAAGACTGGAAAACAAGCAGTTCCCAATTTCAGCAACAGCGCTGGGAAAGGGATTGGACACAAGCCTGCCTTCCTGAGCAGCAAAACAGCTTGATTCTACTCACTGGATTTGACCTATCACTCCTTTGCACTCATCAGTACTCACCTGGAATACCTGGGGGACCAGTGGGGCCAGGTGGGCCTGGGGGACCTGGTGGGCCTGGCAGAGTAATAGTTGACGAACCCTCTGAAAAAAAACCACATAGACTTGCACACAGACATTTATGTTCACACATCCTGTGAATGTGTAACAACAAAACTATGCTTAAGGAATCCCACTTCTATGGCATATATATTCTCCTAGCACGGAGAGCCCCAGTACAGGTCTGACCACAGTCAAGATGAATTGAGGGGGCATTTAAAAAACTAGAGGAAACTTTCCTAAATCAGAAGTGTGACCCCTCACAGCACTACATACCTGCACTTATGACTTGTCCTGGAGCTCCAGGTTCTCCTAGGAAAACAAAGAGACAAAAGCTGAGCTTCTTTTTGGGGAAGATCTATAATTAGCTCAATAACATTGTATTCTTAAGCATGTAGTTTCTGTTCTCTTTGCCCTTGATCTCTTGTCTGAGAAATCATATCACTAGAAGGTTGGTGGGAAGAAAGAGAGCTCTGCTAATCCAGAGATATCCTCTGATCAGCTTTCCAAGCATTACATCTGCCAGCATAGGCAATAACCTGGATTTATCCAAGACAGGCACACAGCTTTCACTGCAGTCACCAGGCGTCTTATGTGCAGGGCAGAACCAGGCTCCAAAGGTTTTCTCAGAGGAGCGCTGTCATGCCAAATCCCTCAGCAAACGCCCTCACTGCCTTCTGTGTACGCTCAGGGAAGCTTTGGCTACCGTGCTTCTCAAACCTTCCCTTTCCTAAGCCACTAGATGCCACTGTTGATCCAGGGACTGGTCAGTGCAGCACCTAATCCTCACAAAAATGGAATCTTTAGAGAAAAAATTAGCATTAGGAAAGAAAGAAAACTCACCTTTGACCCCTGGGCGGCCTGGGTTGCCTGGAAGTCCTGATATGAGGTAGACAAACAATTTAAAATTGTTAGTGCAAATATTGTTTGCTGTATGTTTTTCAGGTAGACCAGCTAAATTTCACTTGTGGTTTATAGAAGGAGCTCCCTACTCAACACCCTGACTTTCAGCCTTTATAAGCAGGTCCCTGAGGCTTTTATAAATGGAGGAACAGACTGAGCTGGTAGTGTCCTTAGGCTTCCCTGGTGCCACTGCTACCTGAATGATGACACTGCTCCATAGATTTACCTGTAGCTTCATCTGGGCACTACTACCTGTCCAGAGGCTCCTGGATAAATTCCCTGATGAACTGCCCCCCCCAAACCACCTCTGCTTACAGATGTCACATCCTCTGTTTCCATTTCTACTGCTACATCCTCTCCCTTCTGTTTTGGCTGCTGATTAAGGCTTTTCAGTGATGCACAAGAAACTGAAATGTTATGTTTTGGGGAAAGGCAAATTTTCAACACTCAAAATCCCTGCATTGCTCAAAAATTACATATCAAGCACAAAACCTGTCTCAAAAGCCAAAGGAGATGCAGAAACTTTGGGATATCACTTTGGAAGCCCTGAGCAGCATAGAGGGAAAATTACAAGGGTTTTTTTAACCCATATAAAAGTGTGTCATTGATAAATTGGAATATGGTGGAAAAGCCTACCTGGTGGTCCTTGGGGTCCTGTAAGACCTGCCAGAAAAAGGCAAAAACTCTAAGATGTCTAAAAAACTTTCATGTGGGAAAAGGATAAACAGGGAGAAAAAGATTACATTTATGTAAAATTATAGTGCACAATTCACAAGTGATGAAAACTGGCCTAGCAACTGGTATGTAAAACAGCTCACAGCAGCTGATGTTTGCAGTATGTGCAATTTTGGGATCATAAAGGGTGATCCTTTCATCGCCATCCTAAGAGTACAGAGATCCTCTGCCAGACTTAAATTCAAATTAAGAGTGGACATTGACAAATATATCTGTGTTCCTGACAGAGCAAAAAGCATTTTTGTTCTCTGTATGCTTTTACCTGGCTCTCCAGCATCTCCAGTGGGTCCTGGAGGGCCTCTGGCACCTGGCATTCCCATAAGACCTGGTTCACCTAGGAATACAAACACCATTAACAAGACAGAAGTCACTGATGAGGCATCTACCAATCCATTCAAGTGTGGCTGTTCTGAAGCAATTTCTACCTGTTGCATCCTCACAGCCAACTGGCCATCTCCAGCATCAGTGTTTGGGAGGGGAATGTCAATGACAGAAGAATTCTGTAGCAAGGTAGCTCTGTCACAAGTTTACAGCCTGCTCCATTACATCTCAGTTCCATGCATACGTGGTGACTCCACAGTTCTGAGACAGCAAGATCCCAGAACATGAATCTGCTGCCATCTTTGTCTCACTCCTTTCACCAATCAACCTCCTGCCAAATCAGAAAGGACCAGCACTTCTACCTCAAAGGAAGCCCTTACCTTTTTCACCTGGCTGTCCATCACGGCCAGCTTGTCCTGTCCAAAGAAAGAGATTGTCAGGGACTCCTGAAACAGTACCACAGTTATCCTGTCCTCTTCCTAAGTGGAGCACAGCCCTAAACTTAAGAGTGGATTTTCATCATATTGCATCTGAAAGAAACCCTGGCTGCAATTACTGAAGATCCAGGAAGCATTCACTCTAAACTTAACTGTAGGACATTTTTCCTGGGTGTACAGACTAATCATAGCTGTCTAAAGGAAAGACATAGGACCACAACCAGTATGATTCCATTCCCGTGTTGTTTCCTTGTCTGTGCTCACAGAAACACAAGCTGAGTGGCAGTGACATTGCCTCACATATAAATACAGCTGCTTTCCATTACATACCTGCAGGTCCTTTAGCCCCTGGCTCTCCTGGAGGTCCAGGCATTCCTCTTGAGCCTTGTTCACCTGTAGCAAAATAGTGTGAATATGAATAAAACAAATCTTGGACAATTCTGTCAGCAATATTTGCAGCTTTGCAACTGAAAACCACCATTGACAGGATGTTCAGGCCTCATGATTCATGACTGTCTCTGGGCATTAGAAATGCTCAAGTGACATGAATACAGGGCATGTGAGAGAGGACTTTCCTAAAGCTAAATATAAAGAGTGTTACCAAGATTACTGGAATCAAGAATGGGATCTATTTGTTTATAATTTGGGTGCAAAATTAAAACTCCTATAACCAGTAACATCATTATAATGTTTCAGAAGACTAACTGGGATTGGCTGGGCTGTACTTTTATTAGGTAGGCTATTACTCCAGTATTTCAATCTACTCACCTGTCATTCCACGAGAACCCTTCTCACCCTGATCACCTGTGGTACAAAAAGGGGAAGGATTCTGTGAGACTGCTTCATTGTAAATTGTTTCCATCAGAGAAAATAAAGTCTGCTTTCTGACAAGAGCACAGAAAAAAAAGCCAAAGAAGGATAGGGGTAAAAAAAAACACAGACAGTATCCATATCTAAAGGAATCTAAAGAAAATAACCACAAAAGATACCTAATTGATCAACATACCTTTGGGTCCAGGGGGTCCACTGGCTCCTTTTTCACCTGAAAGATATATGGATGATTGAACAATAGTAATAACAAGTCATTAAGGGAAAGGCATTTAATGCATCAAGAAAAATCATAAGGGAAATTCAGATTCTTTGTTACCAGACAAACTCAAACTGGAAATTCTTTTCCTTTAACACAGCTCCATCCATCCAACCATTTTTCCTCACTTAGACTGTTCTATTACATTTATGTCTTCTGTATTTCTCAATATTTGCTTGCCATCACTTACTAAGTTTTGTTTTGCTTCCCCTTTTCTCAGTCTTATGCTTTTCTTTGCCCATAGAATCAAAATCTGACATCATCAAATCACGTCTGCTGCTCAGAGCAGTGCCAGAAAAGCATCTCATCTAGTGCTGCTGTAATTGCCAGGGGGAAGACAAAGTTACCTTTAGCACCTGGGAGTCCTGCCTCTCCTCTAAATCCTTGTAGGCCAGGAGGACCTGCAGAAAAATGAGATGCGGGTTTTCATTCATCCCACTCACCACAATGCATCGCTGATGCAGAAGAACGATGAGAAGCTGTTGCTCGGTTTTTGTTCTCCCCAGTCTCCAGATGCCATAGCAGAGGAAAACAGCACTTACCTGGTGGACCTTGTGGGCCTGGAGAGCCCATCAGACCTGTAAGGAACATGGATTTCCTTTTAGTAACACCACAGTTAGAAAATGAACAAATCTCTTTCAGTTTGCCCAACAGCATCCACCACCCAAAAAGTGTTTAGTGGATTGGAATTTCCCCAGCCACTAGAAGAATTTGTATTACTGGCATCCTCAAAACCAGGACAAGACATTTATAGAACTTAGGCCTTGTGACATTGAGGAAGTGTTTTCCACTAAAGTAAAGTAAAGAGATCCAAGCCATCCATGTTGGCTGAGATGCTGGGATCTGTGCTTCAGAACATCAGTTCACTTTTCTGGTTACTGCAGAGCAACATAAGTGAAGCAGGGGTGCTGGGGAGCTCATTTACTCCTAACCTCTCTGCTAGGTTCTCTCTCTATGTCTTTACATTTACCTTTTAGGCCAGCAGAACCTGGGGGTCCAGGTGGCCCTGGAGGGCCTGGCTCACCAACAGCACCTGCAAAATAAAAGCATGAATAGATACTGTAGAATACAGCTGTGATCCCATTTTTCCATTATCCCATCTACTGTTATGCTTTCGATGGCAAGTGTCATGAATAATCTTCTGGTTAGTTCTAAAAACCCAAATAGATATGCATTGTCCAAGAAAAGCATATGTGTTCACTGGGCAAGACAAATCCCCCAGTTTTGATTATACAGATAACAGGGAAGAAGATGACCTTGATAATAAAGTGATTTTGGTTCTGTCAAACTCAAATTTCACTGTGAGACCTGGGAAACCACAGCAACCCTTGTTTACCCATTTTAAGTCTGGCAAAAAAAATCCTTTAGGCCATATTAGTCTCTGCTGGGGAATGTCTAGACATGAAATCTGGATTTGAATAGTGAAATCAAATTCTACCACTGAGGTATTTTTTTAATCAGGACCAAACTCTAGATTTTGCCCACCTCTGTTTTATCCAACAACAAGGCACGTGGTTCCTACCTCTGTCTCCTTTTTCTCCAAATCCAGGTGGTCCCGGCTCCCCTCGAGGCCCTGGTAGCCCTTCTCGACCTCTTTGTCCCATAGGACCTTCCGTGCCAGGCTCACCTACAGGAAACAAATGCCTTGTAAAACCAGGAGTCTGTGGAAGAGAGGCCTTGGGCAAAAGGATCCATGGCCACCTCCAGTGGGGAAGGCAATGATCACGTCAGCCAGGTGTCTGTATTCCTATGCCATGTGTCAGTCAGTTGTGAAAGACTCAGCACTGACAGAGATGCTCACCCATGCTGCCCTTCTGTCCTTTTGGTCCTTCTGGTCCTGCATGCCCAACTGGACCAGGAATGCCTGGAAAGAAAAACACAGTAAATGTTCAGAGTTTTTGACTGTGTATCATGAAAGAATAACATGCAAGTTAGGGGAACCTGAAGATTGGACAAATTAATTTGATGGGGTAAAGAATATATTAGTCATAAGGTGGGTACTTGAAGAGGTACTTTAGAAGAACAAAATATGTATAAGAGCACAAGGAAGCTGGACCAAGGACTTATGCAGCTGTAGAACTCTTTCAGTGGTAGACTGGGATCTTCACAACCCCAATTTCAGCATGTTCAACTAAGAGGAAGTCTGGCCAAGACTTGGCTTGTAACCAAATCTCTGAGCAGTGTCTGTAGCTCAGCACCAAAGTATTAAACAAGTGAATTAGTCTATGCTAAATATTGACTCTTTAGAGAACCACCTTGAACAAGGTTTGCACTGTAAAATTTGTTCTCGCCTACAGTAATGTCACTAAATGTCGTCCCTCAAAGGGGAATTGAAGTATAGCCCACCTGGGACACCAGGAAGTCCTCGGTCTCCTGTAGAGAGAAAGAAATAGATAGTGGGCAATAAGTCTTCCCTGTGTGTCACTTTGGCTAACTCTCATGCTCACAAAAAGGAGTTTATGCTCCTAGGATATTTACAAGTTCTTGAGTCTCCAGCAATTGTCTCCCTTGTATTTATGCAAAGAATTGAATCATTCACACCATGCAAAATTCTCTGTGCACTGAAGCACTCTGTGATTAGACCAGGTAGAACCTTGTTTCAGGAATGACTTTCATCCAGGTGAAAAGAACTTCTAGATTCAAAGTAAGATCTGTTTTTTCTTCTACTATAAACTCTAAAATTTTCTTTGAACAGAAAATGAGAAAAAACTTCCAACCTTCACAACAATACCTGAACTAACAGATAACTAGCATCAGCTTCTGTAAATTCTGGAGCAAAAAACCTCATTTGCTACCCAGGCTTTATGACAAGCTGCCAATCTACCTGAGAAAGCAGGTCACTCCAGACTCACCTTTGGGACCTTGCATTCCCATGTCACCTGAGAAAAGTGGAAAAAAAAGTTGAATCAAGAGATATCCTACAATTACTCATTCATTTTGTCTTCTAGTTGCTTTACCACCTTCAACGAAACATGAAGGAGTTATGGCCAAACAGGACACTTCACACTTGAATAATACAGGATCAGATCCAACCTGGCCTTTCACACAGGCACAACACATGATTGGGCCTCCTATATTGTTCTGTGTGGGATCATGACAAACTGGCAGGAGCAGGGCAGCAATCATCCCCCTGCACTCAGCACTGGTGAGGCTGCACCTCAAATGCCATGTCCAGTTCTTGCCCCTTATTACAAGAAGGTCACTGAGGTGCTGGAGCATGTCCAGAGAAGGACAACAGAGCTGGGGAAGGGTCTGGAGTACAAGTCCTGTGAGGAGTGGCTGAGGGAGCTGGGGGTATTTAGCCCGGAAAAGAAGGGCTAGGGAGTGACCTTATTAGTCTCTATAACTACCTAAAAGATGAGTGTAGTAAAGCTGGGGGTCAGCCACTTCTCCCAAGTCACAAGCGATAGGACAAGAGGAAATGGCCTCAAGTTGCACCAGGGAGGTTTAGAATGCATATTAGGAAAAATTTCTTCACCAAAAGGGTTATGGGGCATTGGGACAGGATGCCCAGGGAAGTGGTTAAGTCACTGTCCCTAGATGCATGGAAAAGACACATAGATGTGGCCCTTAGGGAGGTGGTTTAGTGATGGACATGGCAGTGTTACGTTTATGGTTGGACTCTATGATCTTCAAGGTCTTTTCCAACCTAACAATTCTATGATTCTTTTTGTTCACGTATAAACTATCTTCATCTTTCTCACTGCTAGTTGCCCCTTGAAGCAACAACCACCCCAAAATTGTGCATTGCCAGAGCCAAGGAATTGGGCAAGGGAAGAGGACTATGGCTGTACCTTTCTCACCACGTTCTCCTCTCTCCCCTCGGAAGTAGCCTGTAACAGGAAGTGAATGGGCTGTTAAAGTGCATTATACAACAGAGTAGCTACTCATTTCAAGAACAAGGATCCAACTATTTGAATTTGAGGCTACAGGCAGCACTGTATGGCTTTGTGAGTTTCCTCAGTAAATCTGTTTTCATAAATCCATGACATTTCTAAAGATGGGAGAATGTAGCCTCCTCTGTTGTTAATCTCTTTCCATCATCTGCTAAATAGAAGTAAATCACCTTTCCCTTACTAACAAAAGTAGCATAATAAATAAGGTATGGATTCATTTTTTGACTCTGTTTACCTCGTTCTATTTCCTTATTCAGTCTGCTCTTCACCATCAACCAGACTGACTCTTCATTTTCATATGGGAAGGTCGAGGAGGGTGAGATACCATGAAGAAAGTCTACTCTTGAAACATCCTTTTCTATTTTTGAATTTCCTTGGTTAATTGCCAGGAGGCCACCATTGATTTTTTCCAGGTCTTCCACACGAGATTTCAGCTTTCTCACTTCTTCCGCTGGAAGGTTAAAGGAAAATGCTAGAGAACATGCTGCTAGATTGCCATGCCTGAAATACCTTATGCTATCACAAGGACATGGCAACACTGTGTCAGTTAGCTACAGCCACTGCCTTTAACAGAATTCTTTGTATATTTTTTTTTTTTCCCAGCAGGGATATCTGGAATTTAAATGACAGCTTTAGAATCTGTTGTCTCAGAGCAGTAAGACCTCAGATCTCAGGAGCTTTCCTATCCTACTCACCCCAAGACTATATAACTCCTCACTCAAGATTGTATTCCTTATCCATTCTTTCTGTCCATTTGTAATATCTTAGTGGCAGTCACTATCAAGCTGAATGTTGTCCTCAGTTCTCACCTTGGTATCTCTGGTGCTTAGGCTCTTTGACAGCTTAAACCGTCAGTCTTTTTATCCCATCAAACATATTTTTCTTCAGTTATTCCTTACCCAGAGCAATGAGTCCAAAAAGCAATCCAAGGAGAAACAACCAGGCTAGAAGTAAACCCAGAAGCCATTTCCACCAGCTACAGCAGGAACCACAGGGACACCAGGATGGTGCTGATCCAATTGCACCCCCTGCATCACCATGTCGTATTTCTGGAAGAGGGAAGGAGCAGTCTCCTGGTTAATGAAGAGTTCCTTGACTTCAGAGTTAAAAATCTCTTCCAATAAGGACACCAAGCTCTGATCCATTATACAAAGGTCTCTGGAAAAAATCTTTACACCACTCTGTGTACATGGTATAATTCTAGTCCATGTGGAAGCTGGTAAGAGTATTTCCAAAGGGAATTCCAACAGGGGACAACAACACTCAGTGCATTTTAAAATAACAACTGAAAATATTATCTCATGGGGGTAAATTTTTTTGTACTGATCTGAGCCATAAATGACAGCAATAGCCAGCACGGTCTGTCTGAATCCTGTCTTCCCCATAAATCTGTCCCAGTAGCAGGATGCAGCTGGACCGTCAGCTATCTGGTTTTCTCTAGCCATAAAAAAATACCCCGGGTCCCCACTCATTTTGATCTACAATCAAATCACTGGTACCAATTTCTCTGGTACCTTCCTGAACATTCCCTCCCTTTGATTCATTGCAGAGAGATAACTCATGTCCCTCAAGAATGATTGCTTTTTTGTATATTGTGCTTTGGTACTTCTTCCAATGAAAGTCTGAGTTGTATCACTTACCTGCATAAGTTTCTTTGTCCCTTTTTTGCATGGATCTCAGCCCTCCTGTTTTAACAATAGTAAAAGAGGTTTTACCAGTCTTTCTGTGCATGACAAAATTTAGAGTGGGGGCTTGAAAGGAAAAGGTAGTAATGGAGGCAGAAGGAGAAAATTCTGTTGCATTTCCACAGGAACAAACTCTTACCATTTGCATCTGATTTTAGGCCAGTATCTGTAGCATAAGAGGAGGAAAATCCCTGCTTCTCTTTCTTCAAGGTGTCTTCTACAAAAGACCCTGAACAGAAACCGAATATGATTAAAAGCATTACACCGGAAGTTCAACCAGGCCTATCTTCTTTCATTGGTAAAAGGCATAGTTTTATTGGGAAGACACACTAGCTCTACCTGTTTAAACCAGATCAAGGTTTTTTGCTCTCAAAGCTCCTGAGCTTTGTGATATATCCCAGGGCACACTGTGGAGCTTCAAATGCAAAAGCCAGACACAGATTTCAGCTGGCATATTTAAAAGCTGCCTGTCTGCCTGCCAGAGGTTCTTGTTTGATATACAAGTCAGGTGTAGTGTTCTGAACTCTGAACTTCCCTTATGATCAGTCTTCATTCCTCTGCCCTCAGAATAACCACATGTTCTGGAAAAGGGAAATCACCTCCATTAAGCCCAGTGTTAGAGGCAGTAAAGACTTTGCCACTGTCCTTTGTCATGACCAAGAGCTCCACCTCCTTTGCTGGTGCCTTCTCCTTCTCCAGCAGCAGGAACTTGCAATCTTTGCGCAGAACGTCATCTCCCAGGGAGCTCAAAACAGTTCCCCCTGGAATATTGGTAAAAGATGGTAAAGCGGAGGAGATTAGCGTGGGCTATTGAGTCCATAAATGCAAGCCACACCACTTTTGTTTATACAAACAGGTAGTCACGTCGTGATTAGGGTTGCCACTACAATAAGCACTCTGTAAGAGACACACTGGTCACTGAAGGTAACAGGAGAGCAGTGCATGTAATTAGGTTTCTTTGGAGATGTGCATTTTGCTAACTAACAGGGGAGCAACTGCTGCCAAGAAATGGAGAATATCTGGAATTCAAACACATATAGAAGTGATTTGCTCAATGAGCTGTTTACTCCTCAAACACACTTACTATGGAGTCAGAGAAACTCAGCCTGAGAGAGATATTTAGGGGTCAGAAGAGCCAGCACAACTCAAGCTGAGGAGCCCATCAAGCACTGCCAAGTTACTCTGTCAAGTACAAAGCACTCCATATCCCAGGAGCCAGGCAGGGTTAGCAGACATTGAACTGCACTCTACTGAGGTTTGGCACAGGCCAAACCATGTTTAAAACCATTACTGTGGTCACTCTTGTGATGCTAGGCATTATGAGGTACATCTGGAATGGTGTACAAACATGAATTGGTACACAAATTGACAAAATATTGCAAATCAAGATTACCAGAATGGTATTATTCCATTACTCTAGCAGAACCAGGAGTAAACTTTTATTAGAAATGTTATCATAACTTCTGTGGTCTTTACATCTATTATTAAGCCTCATCTTTGGGAGTCCTTGGATTACAAGGCAAACTTGGCTTTCTTTACATACACAGAAAAAAAAATTATAACTCTCATAGTTGCAGAAAAGAGCTGGAAAAGATGAATCCTAATTGTTCAAGGACAAAGGGCTTCTCTCATTAAACACATAATCTGATCATGTATAAGTCAATTCCTTCATTTTTGAGTAGTTGAAGCTGGTGCTACTGAAAAATTATTTTTAAGTGCAACCTTGCAAATGTTTTGGCTTCAAATGAAGTAAAATTTCGTGTGTGCTCTTCTGTCCAGCTCCCTGTCTGCTGAGCAGACATAGCTCAGAATTAAACAATACAAATTATTACAGAGATCTGAATCAGACCAGTTCATTTGCTCCTTCTTAGCTTCTGACCAACTTTCTTTTCAGAAAGGTACTGGTAGGAGACTTGGCTAGTGACACATTATACACTTGAGTGCCACTCAGCTATGCTGAATCTCTAACTCGTTATTATGATATGCTTGTACAAGGCCATGCCTAAACACTTGTGAATGACACACTCACCTGCTGAGGCAGACACACCAGTACTTGCCATGGTGTTGCTCTGAGAACTGTTCTTCAGCCCATATGCTACAAAGAGGAAATTCAACAATGACAGAGATGAAGGATAACGAGGGATCTACACACACCAACCTTGGGCTGCAAAGCATTTAAAAAACATTTTCTCATTCAGTGTTCCTAGGACAACTCAAACAATCAAGGGTTTCCCCAGCAAGCAAATCTCTACTGCATCAGCACTGGGAGTTATTCCTGCACATGCAAAGCAGGGGAAATGTTCCTCAATATCCCTTCATACCACACTGTGCCACACAAGATGATGGTGATGAGGGAGCCTCTGTCAAGACGAACTTTCTAGTCACTACAGAAAAGGTGGGAGAAGGAAGCACACATTGATGACCCTCACACTTTCTCTAGGCTTACTTTGTTGCTGACCTGCAGAGGCTGCTGTAGCATTCTGGGTCGTGGACGAAGAGCTTGGAGCGAGGTTGTTTTGAACTCCAAACACTGCAAAGAAAAGTATTGCAATGAGGGTTATAGGAGTCCTGCAGTGCAGGCGGCATTCTGGCTAAAACCCAAACAAAACCAATGATGCAATAATAATGACCTCTCCCAACAAATTTCACCAGCTATCTGGAAGCATTACAGGCCTAAGCATTTCTGTAGAAAGATCTTCCCCACAAAATGTTTTTTAATTTAGATCACTTTGCTGTATTGTTATTGTTGGCCCACGGCAATAACGGTGATCATTTTAAAACATTATCTCGATTTATATTGCAAGGCCACTCTCATGGCTGCATGGACATTTCTGCAGGTGGGGCAGTTGGGAAAAAGCTGCTGACACTGAGATGAGGAGTGGGAGAGAAACTGGGATACAGGTATTATTTCACTGTACTTGTCTGCCAGAAATGGGGTACTGTGAAACTGTGAAGGGAAGAAAAATCTGACCTGTAGAGGAAGAGCTCAGGCCCGCATTCAGAGTATGATTGCTGGGAGCCAGGTTATTTGGAACACCAAAAACTGCAAAAAGAGGAAGTGAAATGTTATTACTTCTTTCAAATCAGAAATCCAACACCCAAAGGTCAGTGTTACAGTCCCAGAATTGAAGAATCAACTTGGCAATGCAACTAATGATAATGCATGATAATTGCACAGAGGAAAAATCTTGAAAATTGTGACCACAGAGCCTTTTCCTGAATTCACAAAGGGGAAAAAATCCTACCTCAGACAAGTTGAAATCATGTGACAATGAGAGAAAGTAAATCTTTTAATAGTAGGCTATCATAAAGCTTCCTGTGTTTTTTCTCTGCAACTGGGAAATGCAGAATCCCTGGCATTTAGAAATGGGCCTTACCAGGTGTAGGCATACACAACACTTACTCATAATATTTTTAGTATATAAGCCATTCTTACAATGGGCCAGGATACCCCAGTATTAATTAAGAGTCTAAACTAGTTTTTATAGGGAATGTGAGCTTGACCTCATTGATAAAGCAGTCATAAAAGTTTAGTGAGAGTCAGAGAGTCAGGACAATAGATCCTTACAAAGAAGGATTTTCAGATACTATCAGTGTAGAAGCAGAGAGCACCAAATTACAGAAAACCAGAGAAAATTCAAGCATATCCCTTGCCATTTTGATTACTCCATCATTTTAGTTCATGCTGTGCAAAAAAAGGTACTGCTTTTGACCCAGTTTCAGGGTAGTTCCATTCTTCGAACCTGGGCAGCCTAGGGAGCATACCTGATCCTGTGGAGTGTGACATGGCATTGATCAGGGAAGAGCTGTTATGATAACCACCAAGGGAAGACCCCGCAGGCAGAGTGGAGGACCACATGTATGAAGGGAGGGCAGTATTCAGTATGGTTGTGTCATATGTCCCCGACACTGTAAAAATCCAAACAAACACAAGTGGTTTTCAATGAGACCAGGCTTGTGGATTAGTATGCACTGCAGGTTTATATGGCAAACAACTTAAATTTCAATCAGCCTTGTGGAGTCACCACAATGACTCCAGGTCAGCATAGCATAATGACCTCAAATGTCAGCTGATTACAGCCCCCACACATTTTAACCAATGGAATAAAGATTGACCTGATAGCATGATCATTCACAAAACACCTTAAAGAGATTTAATGGCTTATAGATGTTATGATAGCAGAATAAACCACTCCAGTCTGCTATTCCATTAATAAACCATCCTGGGCCATGGGAAGTATGACTTTGGAGTCCCATGTATGTCTCTGATTGGTTCACTAGTGTATTGGACTAAAATTCTCAGTTTAAGCCAGGACTGGAGCTATGAGTAAGATAAGAAATATTCTTTGTTCTTACTGGTGGAATACAACGGCGTGTCAATACCACTTCCTCAAGCCCTGTGGTGAAGCTTATAAATAACTAAAGAAGATTGTTGTATTTTAAGTACCACTTCAATTATGGAATCACTGAATCATAGAATCACAGAATGGTTTGGGTTGGAAGGGACCTTAAAGACTGTTTAGTTCCAACCTCCTGCCATGGGCAGGGACACCTTCCACTAGAACAAGTTGCTGAAAGTCTCATCAATACTGTCTGGGCACACTTCCAGGGATGGGGCATCCACAGCTTCTCTGGGCAATCTGCTCCCATGCCTCACCATTCTCACAGCAAAGAATTTCTTCCTGACATCTGATCTAAACCTGCCCTCTTTCAGTTTGAAGCCATTCCCCTTGTCCTGTCACTACCGTTCCTGATGAGTTATTATCAAATGATATGGCTAATAAATTACTCACTGAAATGTTGTCTTCAGTCCTATCTCCATCTCACTTGGAAATAAGAGGTCAAATCACTCTCAGATACATTTGCTTAGAGCTCTTATCTCTGCCAGAAATACCTCTGAATTGAAGCTGGTAGCATAAAGAATGGACTTATTTTTATGGAAATTAGACTAGTCACTAGAAAGTTACCTAAGATGGCTCTTGTTATGGAAACATGTGGGCAGTACTTTAGCATTCTGACTCTTTTTCTGTATTGCCACCACTGACTGAGACAGATACTGTGCATTCTTACCTGGATGTTCTTAGCAACTGAGTATTTTTTATGGCAAACGTTGTTTGGACTGACTGCAACATTGCTAAAAGCCAAGTACCTGACTGAGAGCTCTCAGTGACCATCTTCGTCTCCACCACAGCCTTTTTCGGTATCGGGAGTGTACTGGATGGTGACCGAGTAGGGCTGCAGCTGGCAGATCGACTTCCTTTCAGCAAACGTTTCACATCATCCAACTCTGTCCCTAGTAGGAAAAGAAAGTGTCCAGAGTCACCCTAAAGTCACTGTTTCATTGATCAGTAATCTTGCTCCGGATCTAAAGCATTCAGTGGAATTTATCTGCATGTCTATAAAGTTGTTACTTTCTGGGGGTGCCACTTAATGACAAAGCTCCAGAGGATGTTTCTGGGACTAAGTACCATCTTACATCTTTGCAAGACCACCACCTAACCCACAGATTGCTTCCTTGTCCAGAAAGGAGCCACAAATTAATGTTTTTAACAGGAAAAGACATAACCCTTGCAGCAAATACCCTCTATCTTATCTCTTATACCCCTGGAATAAAAGCCATGGCACTTACATCGGCCAGAGGGAGAGGCACTCTGCAGTCGGACTCGTATTTCACTCTCTGGGAAGATAAAAAGCAGATAATGAATATGGAGAAAGTTATATTTGTGCCCTGGGCTGCGAATGAATCTTTAGGCTGAAGTGAATTTCTTCCTTCTTGCTGTCTATGTTCCTTGCTGTCTTGCTGTCTTGCTGCTTGACCTGAGCAGTACTCATGGTCCATGTGAATTGGTTGCAAACTGGTTTGGGTAACTTTTCCTTTTGGGGTCACATTTTGTTACTTTAAATTCCAAGGAATTATATTTTATTCATTGACAGCCTCTGTTGAAGTCAACAGTGCTGCTACCATCAGAAGGTCTAATTATGCAGTCCTCAATCACATTGATGTTCCCACTTACCACAAACATTATTTTTACTGTCCTTCTGAACAAAATACTAGAGATTCAAAAGAAGATTACTAAATACACAAATTCCCTACTACTTGAGTAAAATTCACATCTCTGCAATGGCTGTGTGGGTCAGTCTCTTAGCACATGCTGACTTCTCTTTTAGCTCACTGAATGTAACCAGTCCAGTTTTCAGCCAACATTCTTACCAGGTACCCAATGCTATTTACTTTTACTGGACCTTTACTGTCTAGCACAAGAAATTACAAAGTTAAGGTGATTTGGCTGGGGTAAGCCTTTAAGCTTGCTTCCCACAAGCAAAGTGGCCAGCAAGAACATGTGATACATGCTCCTCAAGATGAAATCTGACAGTGCATGCACTATAAAAGAAACACTATCTTGGCATTCATGTGGAGAGGATGATGGATTAGAATTATTTTCTGAAGTAATATGAGAAGCTGGACCTGATTCTCTGGTGTCTATTATGTATGCCCTAGTTCTGCTGGGAGCTCAGATATGTAGTGTGCTAGAGGAGACTGTGATGATCTGAGGCAGAATAATTAGAAATGTGACACTCTCCAGGAGGACTGTGCAAGACCATGCTATGATTTATACCCACTGCTAAAATTAAATTGAATAAAGTGACATTATAGTTTCCTCTTCAAGCAACTGGAAACAGATATTACACTCCCACAGACCAAGATAATCCTTCTTTCCCCAACATTGTTAATAAATTATTAGAAGAGCTGAATGATTTAAACAATGCAGAGCTTCACAGTGAGCTGGCTACACAGACCATAGTAAGTCCACAATTTCCTCACCATCTCTTTACTATCAATATGAGATTATTTTAGGGTATGGCTTTCTGGTTTGCAAGACAGATTGCAGCAGGAGAAGCATGAATGCAATTACTGCAAATATGTCAGAGGCGGGTCCCAGAGCATAGATGGACTAAGGTTATGGTAGTGAAAGACAGGATAGGAGACTATGTCTCATGCCCTCAGAGGTCCAGGTTCCCAAGCAGATGCTCCTTTCTGACACACTCTAAGCCACCATGACCTTCACTAGGGTCAATATTTACACCAAGCTTGTTTAAACAACTGCTTATAGATTCATGGTTCACATCTGAAGTGGTGTAGATCCACGTACCTTATCTGACTCCTCTACTTGTAAACTGCTGGATTCCAGCTAAAGAATAGGTCTATTTAACACACGTGAATTATGCTGAACTGAAAAAAAGGAGGCTTCTCAAAGAACAGCATCGCTCACCTCGACTTTGGCTTCTCCCTCTCGTAGAGGTGGATGCTGTGAAAAGCAATGAGAGAAAATCAGTATTAGTCTTTACTGCTGTGACACCTCTGAAAATCAACACACCAATCTTGCTCAGGGTGCTCATATGCAGACAATAACTTCTCTCGGAGGACAGCTGGGGGAATTGAACCATTAAGAGTTTTTACCAGGCCCCCTTTAGACCATAAGGTATCTTAAAGAATCAGTAGCACCTTTAACATTTCTGGACCAGATGTTGTTTCTTTTTGTACAGAGAAGTGTTGTTCACAGATGGTAATGTCCCATTTCAAATGACCAAAAGGAAGTAAATTGGCCTATTTACCCCACTGACCAATGATGGATATTGTGAAACACTGCCTCTTCTATGAGCCAAAAAGGTGGCCTGATCACAATGTTTCACCATCTTCACTGAGTAAAATCAGCAGCTCAAGAGTTTGGATAGGGTAAGCTCATACCTGCTGACAATGCTCTGTGTTAATATATCACATGATAGCCACTTCAACTTTCCATATACACTTGCTGAAGTCTGTAGCTACTGGAGAAGTATATTCAGCAATGGCTCAAAATCCTAAGAGTCTGAACTTTCTTCCTTGCAGCTGTTCTCCCAGCTAAGACAGGATGTGGGGCTGGGGGTTTAGGGTGGAGGGAATGCTATGAAGTATCCCAAGTCTGTCTTTTCCTGTCCATGTCCTGTGTCATACAGGGAGGAACACAAAAGCAGCTGGAAGTAGTAGATATACAGTATGCACCCTCTGATTGAATATGATCAGCTAGAGACCTGACTGTCAGCTGTTAATGTAAATCCCAAATAACTCCTCTGAAGTCATGGAGCTGCACTGACTGCCCAATACAGAGGAAGCATAGGTAGAGCAAGACACAGCAATGTGCCAAAAGCCTTCATAATCATCAATTCACATGACCTTGCCATAACATTCAGAGGAACAACTCTAAAAAGAACATACCAAAATCTTTCCTGGGAAACTCAGGAGAAGAGTTGGCACTGGAGCTCCCTGCAAAGAACAGAAAGGTGTTCATTAATACTTTGCACAAGTTCATTAAAAGCTTTCAAAACACATCTTCCTGGCAACTGTTTAATCTCAGTGGGCAGCAAACATTTCCATTTAAAAAAAGAGCTATTCAGTTTTCACATGAAAGAGCTGCTAATGTCTTTCAACAAATATATACCACAACTCCTTTTAGGAATGAGCGTTACTCTTAGGATAAATACGACTTAATCATTACAGTGTCTCCCTGATGGCTTATTTCCTAGGAAAACCACAATGGGATTCTTGTGCTATTGGGGACCATTCTGCATTAACGTGACCTCAGAGTGCACTGGACATTGCGTCCCTTCTATGGCATGTGGTACCTTCATATGTTGCATGGCGGTTGACATAGGTTTTTCTTTCAAATGTTGAGCCAGGTGATTTGGTGAGAGTAGAGCTGGGAGACTGGGCTTGTCTGTAGCTGGAGGATGATGATGTTGAATTCAATCTACCACTTCCACCTATAGTTAAAACAGAATACCCTCAGCAAATGGAAGAGAAGCCCTGTCTGTACACTCTGAATGCCCTGGGTGCTTTATATTATTGTCTTCTGAGCTGGATAAATTTGCATTGGTGTTTCACAACTAGAGATTGTCAAGAACAATATTTGGGTATAACTCTGGCTGTTCTCAGCATTCACTACAGAGATGAATACTGGTTATCACTGTGGTTTCAAAACAAATCTTGTCAATGATATGCATGAAACCAAGTTCTGGCCTAGGGTGATGAGTGAGCCATTTTCCCTGAGCAGGAACAAATACCGCTCTGGATGATGCTGAGTTTTGTTTGGGATGTAGATCCACTTGTAAATTCAACTGTTACCTGACACAGGCTACAAAAACTGGGAGATTGTTGAAAGAAACTCAGAGTGCTGAAGAATGCACTTTATGAGATTAGGGAAAGCAGAGATGTGTTCACTTCCCTATAAAGCAGCTATCCACCCTCTCACTTAGTCTTGCCTTACTCAGTCCATTTTCTGGAGAACTGATTGAGATGTGCATCAGGCCCAAGGCAGCCTGGGGGCTATTAGTAGCTGTTTTATGTAGACAGAGGAAACAATTTCCCTCCTAATTCACATCAATGCTGTGGAGAAAGATCTGAGCATCCATAAGTAATGTGTTTATACACTTACACAAAACGTTATGATGCAGTGTGATCAGGGTGCAGTAAAAAGGGAGCTCTGTGATAAAGGGCAATCTATCTACGTTGATCAGCAGGGTCAAACTGGATATTGTTTACCATCCCTGCAAAAAGAGTATGTCCTTTTGATCTCAACACTGTTTTCTTGCCAACTTCCCCTCTACAAGGACGTGTTTTGTTCTGTAACTTTTCCATTTAATTCAGCAGAAAGAACTACTGCAACAAGTAGGCCTCTGTTAGAGGCATTCTGCAAGAAAGTGGGAAAGAAGAGACTACAGAACGCTCTGTGAAACTGCAAGAACTCAGTATCTCTGATATTCAGGTTCTTTTATTCCCCACACTGAAAAGAAATCAAAGGAAGATAGCAATCCTGCATGGTCCTCTGAGTTTACAGGACTGCATTCAGTTCTCACACTGGTGTCAGTCCAGACAATTAGGCCAACACCTTCACTGGAGTTACTTCACATGTGCCCTGAGGCAAAGTGATTCCACACTCTGGCCTTTAACTAGCATGCAGGTGTCTGTCAGATCTATTTGGTATGGCTAATTCTCCCCTTGAGCTTCCAAACTGCTCTTCACTCCCTTTGGTATGTCAGCTGCCTTGGAGCACAGAGAATGTTTTCCATAAAGGGGAGTTATACAGTCACTTCCACTGGAGACAGAGAAGTGTGCCAGGTACCTTGCTAGGAAACGTATTCTTTAGAAACCTTTGCTATGGCAATCTAACATCTGGGCAAAGAATGCTGTTAGAGAAGAATCCTGGTTTTATGGAGCAGGCAGCATACACAGATTTAGCATGTCCAGAAAATCTGGTAGACTGTTCAAAGGGCTAAAGCCATGGACACACAAACATAAGAAAACATTTTCTAGGAAATTCTTTAATAATACTCTACCCTCAGGAAGATCAACAAAAAGATTAATCAAAACTGTCTTTAGAACAAAAATGGTCAAAAAGACTGTGATTTGGAAAAACTGAAAGAAGGGCAATTCAGTTTCTGAATGACTTCTTAAGAACAGTGGGAATAACATCTTTTGTTGTTGTTCTCCTGAAATTAGGTTTTTCCCGTGGGAAATGGGACTTTTGACATTTATTCACCCATTCTCAAAAAGAACTTTAGGGATGCAATACCTTCGCTTTGTGTGTGTATTTGCCACTTCTACTTTCATGAACCCTGTTTTCCTTACCCCTGGCTCACCCTACTTTCCTGCCCTGAACCTCTCCTAAGCCTGTTTCTGCTGCCTTTGCTCTCTGTTTCCTACTGGGTGATTCTTTCATTCCTTACTTGAGGTGACATAGCTGCTTCCATGGGTGTATGACCTCTTTTCCACTCCGCTCCCCCCAGTGTGGGATGATGTTTTGAGCCCACTGCTACTCCCTCCTTCTGAAAGAGATAAGCACAAAATGAGACATTCTCTCCAGGCAGGAGGTAAGAAGAGCAAGGACATTTCAAGACAAGTCAGGAGGGACCCAAAGTTGTCCACACACTCAACTACAAGTACAGCTTCATATGTGGTGAGAGATCAGAGCTGCAGAGAAGAGCCTTGGCAGAACAGATAAGCATTCACAGTCCACACCCAGCAGAGTTGTAGTCAAGTTTTGCTCCATACACAGACGGAAGGATCCTTCTGTTAACCTTCATCATAAATGAGATGATAGTGCAATTCCTTGCCAACTCAGCTGCAGCAACCTAATCAGGGATATGGTGGGATAAAGTGTGTGGAGGTTCTTCCCTACTTGGTACTTTTACTTCTCTACAGGGCTAGAAAAAACAGATTCACTCACTGCTGCCAGCTGGGTAAGGTAATGGGGAAATAATACACTGCAGCCCCAATAGTGGAGGCTGCAGACCCATCACTTTTGATCCTTGTTCCCAGCAGACAATCACCACTGGAGACCCTACATCTGGACTTAAATCTTTGGAGTGTCTGGTCTTCCAGTCTTAGTGGAGTATGTGGCTTTGTTACTGACAATATCCAGATGGCTCCCCAAATACTCCTCCGTTCTCTCCAGTAACAAGTATCTTGGGAGAAAGGCATTTCTGAAAATCAGTTTCCTTTGGGTGCAGATCTTCATGCACTGAGACCTGCTGCAGCCAGGGATTTATGGAAAAAATGGAAATAATGGAGACAAATAAATAGCATGGAAAGGCACAGAACACTGAGCAGAAGTAATGCAATGACTGAGAATTACTTACTGGGTGGCAAGGAGGTCAGTCTTGTGGTTACAGTTTCTGTAATAACTGAGGAAGAAAATGGTGCAGAAGTAATGGCATGTTAATATAGCCAAACTGGATCAATGTTCTACTTATTCTCCACGCAATAATAGGACTTTTTCTAAGAAGATTGACTCATTTAAATAAAAGTCCCTTAAGACCACACTGCCTGGGGCTGTTGCTGTGGGCTCATTATCACACAATGCTGTGTTTCTTTGCAGGTCTTTCTAGCTCTGACTAAGAACATCACTGCCACTGAATATTTTTTTTTTCTTTACAAGATCCCTGTAAAATTTCTGGGCACTTCTGAACCACAGACACTGCTGTAATAGCAAAGCCCGTGGTCAGACCCCTTAGCAGCTTCCTTCCTACTAGTTAATTCTCATAAGGTCAACAGAAGATTAACCTCTGTTTTGCACAAAGCCCACAAAACATTTTCTAGGCCACACAGGGCATTGACATCAGAGGTAGGAGCAGCATCTCAATGTCTGCACTACTGGTTAGAAGTGCTACCACAGGGCAATCATCTCGTTAAACAATCAGGTCATGATACACATCTCTAAATGTCTGATCTTGGCCAATTCTATTCCTTATTCTGACTATAATACAGAGACCAGGGACAGGAGGAGAATTTAGTTCTGGACCTCTGGTCAGCATTTAATCCCTTACAGAAATAGCCATCCATTTCTGGGTTGTGATACAATAATTAAAAACCTCCTCCTTACGTCTTTCAGTAACTTCTGATCCATCTTGCCTTGTTTTCTTTGTTACAGAATCCATATCATTGCCACCTGCAAAGAAAACAGAGGGACCGCACTCAGAGCACTGTGAAGAGCAAGAAATGACAACAGCTCCCCACAAGTCCCACCACTTTGCTCCCTTTGGATGGGGACTAGACTGCCTGGAAGACGTCTGTGCCAGGGAGTTTACACTGCCCTTCCAGAGCCATATGATTATTACTGACGGATTGACACCTATAACACTGGATGCTGCACAAGGGAGGAAACACCAGGAGGGGCTGTAAAGTCAGCAGGTGAGATAGGGGCAGTTGAAGCAAATCCATTCAGTGACGGAGTTTAGACCCGGATTTATATCCAGACAACACTACATTATGTGTCTCCAGACTACACTGTATTATGCTTTCCAGCTGTGCCCCTATAAAGGTTTGATGAAAACCAATGGATCCAAACATTACTCCCACACATCTGTTCCGGGCAGGACTCAACAATACAGGATTAACTGTGCAGGCAAAGTTGCAGGAGTAAGCTACCTGCACCCTGCCAGTACTGACAGAAAATCCTCAGCAGATGTACTGCTGCTCTGCTGTCAGTAACAGTGCGTTCTCACGGTACACTGATGCTAAAGCCACAGCACTGACTTTAGCAAAGTAGAAAAAACACCGGAGGTACCATTGAACTAGCTGCTTTTGGCAGCAAGGAATTTAAGGTAGGAATGCTTTATCTTGCTTTACAGGCAGAGCAGCAGCAGTTTGGAGACCCTGTCTGTGGTTTTGGAATCTGATCTAATTTAATGCCAGCTCAGGTCAGTCTACACAGTGTTGGAATCAATGCTGTGAATGCTATGTACACTCTTTTTCACAGCTTGAACTCCTCTTTAGTCAAAATTATAATTTCCAGCAGATGTATGACTGTCTGCCAAGGCAGGAATACCACAAAAAATATAATTGTGGAATAGAGACATGATCTAGAAGAGAAAACACTTCTGTCAGAAGGAACCACACAACTGCTCACTTGTCTTTCTAAGATAACATTTCGCCTTGTAGAGCCACAGACAATGAGAAGGAAGAGATTTTAATTTACACACAAGCTCACCATAGGTCAAAACCCTTCACAGCATTTGAAGTCTCCTTCCTAAAACTGTAGGCCCAGCTGTACCAAACCCAATACATTTAAGAGGCTGAGTGTAAAAAAAGCTTTGAGCAAAGTTCCTTCCAAGTTTTAAAGCCCAGCTTGATGCAGAACCCAAGTCCATGCCCCCCAGTTCTGTTGCCATTTGAGTTTGATCCTCATGATTTTTCCTACTCTTCTCTAAATTGCAGCTCCCTGGATGTTATGCTTGTACTGCCCAGGCATAAATAAAGACACAATGCAAGATGCAGCAGAGAATCTGCAGGAATATCCAACATTCAGATTCAATTCTGTCTTTGAGCAGCTCCTGCTATTCCCAGAACTGGACAGGAACAATTTGAGTGTAAAAGGCACAGTGTCAGCCAAGCCACTTTAGCCCCCCATGACAGACTCATCTGCACTTTGCAGAGAACACCACAGTGCCCACAGCCCTCACTCTGAATTGCTGATCCTAAACTTGTCTAAACAGCCCTGTAAGTGGGGCTTCTGAGGCCACATCCAAGTGCTTACACAGCCAGGTGACAGTAGGATGCTGCTCAACCCTTACAATGCTTGCTAACACTAGGGATTTCCAAGGGATTATCCAAAGTGTTGACTCCAAGGCATATGCAAGACTGGAGCTATTTATATTAGGAGAATTCCTCCTCCAGCAGGATAAAAGTCCCCTGCAACAGAAGGGTTTCTGGTCATTCACTCCAAGGAAAGGCATTATCTCTGCTACTCTTCCTTATTATATCAACAGTGGAAGCATCTTTCAAGCTCATTCCCTAAGAACAGATGCAGAAAGCTGTAGTCTAGATGTCAGCACTGTTGGCTTTATCAGTGCTTTTGGCAAGGAGCACAGTTTTGTATTTGGAAACTGCTTTCCTACTGCTTTGTAGCCCCAGAACTCCACTTTCTCTCTGCTATTGGGAGGTGGTGCTGGATATGGATGCTGCAAGAGCCCAGAACCAGCATGGAGTGAATACATCTTCTGCATCGTTGCCTTCCCTTCAGAAAGAGAAGTATCTTGCTGTGATACCAATTAGGAAAAAAACCCAACAGGTTAAAACCCGTTTTTGGAGCAGTGCATGCCACAGCCTGGCCCCAGCTCACAGTGCCTTTGCTTGTGGGCTTGGCGCATGGATGCCAGCAGGCTGACTGTGCTGCATTTCCATTACCTGCCAGGCCTGACTCATCTTGCCAGCTCCTATCTGGAGTCACAAAAGCATAGCTGTGGGCTATGTCTGTGGCACAGCAATGGTGATGTTGAATCAGAGAAGTCATCTCTGAGCAACAAGCAGCAACTTGCAAAGTGGGGTCACTCAAACAGTGCAGGAAGATAAAACAAAGCAACCCTATGGCTCCCTTTACATAAGCTCACGGGTTATAGTGTGCTTGTAGCACGCACAGAAATAGAGAACTCGCAGCCATTATTGGCACTAGGAACCAGGAGAGGTCTGGCACTACCACACTTGTGCAGGTTGCTTCTTCTCTGTACAGCATTGAAAGCAGGATAGTAAAAACTGCCCAGCACTGTAAGACATGCTCAGATCTGTGCTTTCCACAAAAGCCTGACAATGTAGGGTACCTCTTGCAGCCCCTGTTCCACTTCACTGCAGTGCAGCACACTGGCAAGGACACTAATGAGATGGGACATTCAACCCCTTCTAAATATTTTAGAATCTAGGTATTGTATGCAATAATAATAAAGTTTATTATTGACATTTTTCAAAGGGGAGTGGAATAGCCACAAAGGTGTCCTTTGGTGGAAAAATAAAAGCAAGCATGTTTCAGATACTTTTATTCCTCCACAATGCTCTCAGTTTTTATCTCACAATGCTGTTGTGCTCACACCACATCCTTTCAGCTCTCTTCTCTCTCCAGAGGTTCCTGCTGTGAGATACTCCATCAGGAGAAAGAGGCACCAGCAGGTGCTGAGATTACTAATATTTAATGTCAGCAGAATCTTTTGATCATCAATACTCTGACACTCAGCAGATACCTCCAAATGATACCACTGACTATGCCTCCCACCATATCACACATCTTTTAGAGTGCCCCTTCCTCTTAACAAAGCCTTTCACGTGCCACTGGCCTGGAACTAAAAGAACTGGTTAAAAAATGATCCCTTACCTCTTTTACCTCACAGACCAGGAATCTGACCTTCTTATTCTGTTCTAAAAGCTGGTCCTTTCCAGTCATTTTACCAAAACCAACAGAGTAAGAATCAAATAAACCAAATCATACTTCCAAATCTGCTCATTTTGTAGGCTGAAATGATTGAAATATCAGGGAAGCAGGTTAGATGCCCAGCCAAAGTTCAGAAATGCTTTAGGAACAAAATTCTGCCCTGCGCACAACCTGTCCTGGCTTCTTTGACACCAATATGTGCTCACATCCCAGAGCACAAGCAACAGTGCTGCCCAAACTTCACTCTGCTCTGCCAGACACCTTCCTTTCAAAAAGGTGTCCTTGCCATCCCCATTTAGCTATGCTACTCGAAGAGAAATAGGCCATTCTGACCTGCACAGGCTTCTTGAATCTGGCATAGAAAAGGAGACAAACAACCTGGTAATAATGAAAAAAAATGTTTGCTGAACAGGAAAGATCTGCTGTCACCATTTCACAAATGAAGCTACTAGTCACAGAAGGAAAAGTAACTTCCCCAAAGTCACTCAAGTCAGCCTAAAGACAGGAAAATGTAAATTTTTTACTTTATGCCACTGTGTTCAAATTGCTGAACGTACTGTAGAAAGGATTCAAACTGCGTCTCAAATCACACTTTTCTGACTTATTGTGATCAAAACACCTCATAATCTTCCATGACAAAAATACAGCACAAAGTACATAATCAATGAGTCACTGCTGATAATAAACCCACTTCTTTGAGACAAAGCAAGGGTTGTCCACGGCAACACAAACTTTCACTCAGAAGCAGTTCCAGGTATTCTCAGGACTAGAGATAAATTTCTTAATATTATACCCTGCACCCACCATCTGAAGCTCCAATTTATAATCATTACTCCTCCAGCACATTCCAGATCTGCTCAGTTTTAAAAACAGCCAACAGATGATCTGCATTTCACCATGCTGGTACCCTTATGGAACAGAGAACATTCAGCTAAACTTTATCTATTTTGCAGTAGTTTTACAAAATGCATTAAAAATGTACCCATAACTTGGCTTCACATTTCGTTTTACCCAGCAGGTAAACTCCTTTCACTGGATACTCTCTACAAAAGAGTAGTATTCACTGACAAACACAACCCCAAAACAACCCAGCTCTCATGCAAACTTATTTTTATATAGCAATACCCACAGAAAAATGTAACACCTCCTATATCCTGTCTGAGAAGTTAGCCTTGTTCTTAAAGGAATCTGGAAGACAGAAAATAAAGTATACCTTTTCCTGCCTTTTTGTTTTAGTAATGTAACTTACCTGGAGTGCTTTGATTACTGAAAAGAAAATATTTTTTCTCCTCAACTGCTTCCCTTCTACCAAAAATTTGCAATCTACACTTTATAGCATGTCCTTCCAAAGGTGTGTGGAACCTGAGTGATCACCCAAAAATGTTCACCTCTTCTTTACTTATCCTGTTTTATTCTTGCCTTTCTTTTGCTTTTCTATTCCCGTGTTCTTATACAAGTCCCAACACAGGCGTGTCGTGGTTTCCTGCCTCACCCTACCCTTCAAATTATCTGACACTCACTGAAAAAAAATCTGCCTCCAGGAATCAAAATGTATTGAAAGAAAAAATGTTCCTTCCTACTTGCTCAGGTAGATTAACTATTAAGATCCCAGACAAAGATATAAAGGCTTATGTCAGGGAACATGAACATGGATAGCAGTATTTTCTGATCCATGATCTGAGATCTGTTAGGGCATTTTCTTGCACAAAATTACACAGTACCTGCTGATGCCACTGCAAAGCTGCCTGCAAGCTAAGCATATTCTGCTGCTTGCATATACAAGGGGCTGAACTACCAGACACTACAAACTACCTGAAAACAACTCAAGTCAGTGATCTGAATCCCAGAGATATTTATGCTCTATTCAGAAGACAGTAATATGAATAAATAACCCAAACTGAGCAAGGAACAAAATTTCTTACATGTATATTAACTGCAAACTTCTCACTGAATAGGAACTAAGTAGAAGGGTCAAAGCAAACTTCCATCCAGCTCATGACCCTGCTTTCTAATCACAGCTCATTGTAACAGCCATGGGAGCACCAGGTGAACTGGACAAGCACATGCAGATATTCTCCTGATGTACAGAGTCGAAAGCGACAGCACTGTACTCATTCTTTGGTGGATGGTTTTCCATTAATTTGTCCAATTAGTTTTTGAATTTATATGTTTTAGTTTGTACAGTGTCCTACAGCAAAGATTTTTATAGCTTAACTATACCTTGTGTAAAGATTTTTCCCCCTGCTAAACATAACAGTGCCACTCAGTGATTCTTTGTAAGAATCAGAATCCACCATGGCTTTTCTCACCCTACACAGATTTTAACAGGTTTGTTCTGCTGAATAGGAAAGAACTTAACATTTCATGTGGATTTTTGCCCAGACCTTTTGAGGGGGTGTAGCCTTGTACTGTCAAGATGGTGCCCAATTCTTTTAAGTTCCATATTGGAAATTTCCAAAGGTGTGTAGGGACATGGCTGCTCTACAGCACTGCAGTTCCACTCAAGGCTTCTTCAGAATTGATCAATGCACCTCCTAAAACCCAGACCTTGTATTTCTATTTATCTTCAGACAGATATTTATGCAGCATAATTTCTTCCCTGCATTCAGGAAGCATCTATTACTCTGCTTTTGGAACATTAATCAAAGAACATGTAGTTGTCTTAAAGCTGCATGTGGTAATTAAGTCATTAAGAGGTGCAGAACTCAGCCTGAGACCTGGTCAAACTGCACTTGGCTTTAAGCCTTGACCAAAAGGATAAAAGTGGCTTTATCTTTCTGAACTTCATGCTCTTTGAACATGGCAAAAAACTGTCCCTCTTATCATCAACTGCACCTTAAACCTGCACTTCATTCATCTTATTTTACATTCACTTTCAGCACAATCCAGCATGTGCTTTAGACACACAGGTTGCTCAAGGAAAGAAAGCACTGAATGCACTGGGCTATTCTAGCTCTGTAAAATCTATCAGTATCAGGGAGACTTACTGGAATGCCACAGACTTCACTGGAGTGAGGCAGGACTTCCTATTTTCAGACAAAGTTCTGAGGACTGGAAAAATTTCTCCCCTCCTTTGCTTCTGTCTACCAGTTTTCTTTATCTGTGTAGAAACAGAATGCAGCCATCACAATTCTGATAAAATAAGAAAAATACAGTATTTTAATCCCTGCAATGCTGTAGTGACAAAGATCCTGGTTTGGTATTTATTGAGAACAAAGTGCTCAAGGTGCATCTCTTCATGAGTCATTTTGCTAATTTCTCACTGGAAAGTTAAAGAAGGTGGAGGTACGGTATAACATGAAGGTTACTTAAAAGGAAACTGAAAATAAATTACACCTTGAGAACCTCTTGAGAACTGACTTTACATTTAACAGGGGCAATATAAGTGAAGATGGAGCTGAGGGTATTGCCTGCTGAAACACACTGATTAGTTCATTCAGGTCCCCACTGGGCAAGTGTCAACATCAAGGACATAATTTAGAGAGGTCCTGAGATGCTTTGCCTTTTACCGAAGTCAGTGATTGCCTCAGATACTCAGCGTCACTACAAGTCAGGTGTCTAGTGGCACAGTGCAAAGAGCTGCAGCAGACCCAGCTTCAGGTCATCAGCTGCCACTCCTGCATGAACAGTGGTGTGTGGACTGGTGGTAAGAACAGAGGAGGCACCATGAGCTCCTCTTGGAGTAACAATCACCGTCCTCCCATCCCCCATCTGTCCTGCTCGATTTTGCTTGTAGAAGGTGTAGAAATCTGCTGAGGTAGAGACACATTCCTGTTGGGTGTATCTGGGAATGTTCTCACAGCTGCAGAGATGCAGTTTGCTGCTTTTCCTGCTCCCAGCCAAGAAGAAGCTGCAGAGACACTGAGTTTTCCATCGATGCCTCAGTCTGGCAGTTAGAGAGATCAAACCACTGTTGAAGACAGCACCATTTTCCTGGTGAGAGATGCTCCAAGAGTTTACGGTACCTGATATTGGCACTGAAAAAGTTGAGACATGAGGCAGAACTCCACCCTGCACATTCACTGCTCCTGGAGGTGGGCTGTGCTACAGCACATCTGAATCACTTCTTATTCTGCAAGGGGAGTCCAAAGACAAACGTTCTCAAAGCTGAACCAGCTTGTTTTGTCATCGCCATTTTTTAAGAGCTTAAGGAGTGTTCATAGTTTACAAACAGACAAGTTATGATAACTTGGCATCTTCAACTTCAAAGGGAGCTGTGAAGCACAGAGTAAGGTGCACATTGGTCTGATAATTCTGTCTTGATTGACACATAAATTACACAACCAGTGAATCAGCCAAGAAGCTGATTGGAATAGTGCAGGCCCACACAAGGATGGTTTGCACAAGGAAGAAGAAGCCACACCTATTTCTGTATTACAACTGTAGTTCCCTCCATGCCTTGGTTTTACACAAGGCAGTCAGGCATTCACTGAACCAACCAGAGCCTCCTGAGTCACTCCCTTGACTCAATGCCCTGAGTCCACGGTTTGCACATCACTTGGGAAACTCACCGTGAGTAACCTCGGGCATGAATAAAAGTCTTGTTGGGAACTGATGAATCTTTTTTGGGGTGCAGGGAGATGAGTAATGTCAGGATGCAAAAAAACATTGCTAACTCCATCTCCCAGGTCCCAGGATACTTCAGTGATCAAGAGTCTTAGCTGTTTGTACTCATTAATACAAAGACTGTACAGCTAAGGACTGCCCTTCCTCTCTCCTTCTGGCTTTATATAGCATTCCACATAGCTTCTAAGTGCAAACAATAAATAACAATATTTATAATAGACTTATAGTTTCATATTATAGAGTATTATAAAACACTGATCCTCAACAGTGCAGGACAAACTGAATTGTACTGGCCCAGAGAGGCTGGGCTGGACTGTTCTGGTGGGGCAAAGCAACTCTGAAGAAGTGGCTGAAGACTTCTGCTTGCTGCTTTTATTATCACCATGTAGACAGGAGGAGTGGGTCTTTCCAGCAGCTGCAGACAACTGTGTAGCTGTGCTCAGAGACAAGTCTGTACAGACACCAGGGCCCCGGTGCTGTGAACTGTGCTCTGCAATAAAACTGCTAATAATTACTAATAAGCAGCCCAGTCCAAGGGCTGGGGATGGACACGTGCATTGTCTTGTGTGTCTGAGACTGCTCCTGATAATGTAAGTTTTGGTGACAAACAGTTCCAAACAAAACACACCTGGGATCTCTTAAAGTCCCCCTGTCCTCCATGCTGCTTTTTACGTACACTGATGCTTGGGCACATTTTACATCTCAGTACAGGTCAGGCTGTACAGCAGGAGTTGGCTGGGAGAGCCAGGAATTATCACCCATGTCAGACTAACCTCTAATGGCATCAATGCTGGGATGTAAACAGACCTGTGTGCAAAGGTGACCTGCCGTCATCTCTCCTTCCCACTCTTTCCACACCCCACACCCCTGTCCCTATGGAAATTAGGGAGCTACGCCAGCTGTCCAGCATACCACAGCATCTGCCAGGGAACAGGGCTGTGAAGCAGATGATCCTGATCACTGCCACTTCAAGGGGTTCCACTGTGAGTTTAAATGAAGTAATTTGCATTCATAAGATTCTTCTTCCCAGTGCTGGCATGATGAATAATCCCTTTCACTTTGTCCTCTAGGTAAGAGTTGCCTGCAACACATGCAGCATACGGCGGCACAGCTATGAGCTGGACTGAGTCTCTTGTAGGATGCTGGTAGTTATTCCCAATGAGCTCAATCTGCTTGGTCAAAGGGAACCAGTCCTTGACTCCTTTACTTACTATAGAATGCAAGCTGCATTAATGGAATCAAATAATTTCCTATCCCCTGGCTTTTAGAAAACTCCTGCCTGTTTGAACGTCCACCTAGGACCCCTTAAAACAGTTTTAGCACTAGTGCCTTTCAGACAAAACCTATGCGTGCTAACCTGAAATATCAAATGTTTCAGGCAGACAGCAAAGGGGCACAACCAGTGCCAGATGACCTGGCTGTGGTGCTGCCAATATACATAGTGGAGAAAAGTCAAAGCAAGCTGTTTACAAAAAACTGGCATCATGGGAAAAAAAAAAACCAAACCACTAAAAAAACCATCTTTCTGGCAGTGCCAAAGAAAACAAGACATGATTTGTGAACAGCTCACCAGCATATCCATGGTTGAAAGTTCAAGCAATTAGCATTTCAAACAAACAATTCTACCAGGTCTATCTGTGCCAGTCCAAAGCCTGCAAGTTTAAGCACCATTACAAAAAGCAACACAAGGAGAATTGCAGTGCAACACTGCATACAGGACAAAAGATGGACAAAAGCTCCTCTTATCTTGGAGATCTCCCACAGAAAATTATGGGTGTTTGCAAATAAGCATGATTTCTGTCTGCAATCTTGACAGAAAATTCAAAATGCCTACTGTCAAAAAAATGCTGATGAAAAATCTCTGGAAGGCTCAACAACAGTTTGTAGCAATTCACCTCCTATACAGAGAGAGGGATTCTTGTTAACAGGAAAGCAAAAGCAGGGGACCGTGCCTGGAGAGTCTCTGAAAGCAGTTTTCTTTTGCTTTCCCCTTTTCCACCCCTATACATTCCTGCCCTGTAAGTCTTTTCCCTGCTAAGTTTCAAAGCATCATTTTTGAATGAACGATTATTTCAAAACCCAGGAGTCTTTGGGAACAGAAGTGCAACTGATGCTGCATCACTCAGGTCAGTCTGTGCATAGAACAAGAATATCTCCTGGAAGCACTTGTGGGCATTAAGAATGAAATTAAACAAAAGACTGTGCTTAAAGACTACAGCTCATACCCAGTCCAAGAAACCTGGCCAAGCATTTGGGATCACTGCTGGGGAATAAGTGAAGAAAGCATCAGACTTGTTGCTGCAGGAACACTGGATCTGCAACCATAGCCTAAAACCTATGTCAAAATAAAATCAAGAAACTGATTTTTTGTGGAGAAGTGAGAGAAGGCCGTCCACGGTTAGAGTTAGGGTAGGGATGGTAGGGGTTGGGGTTGGGGTAGGGTTGGTGTTGGGTTATGGATAGGATTCGGGTTAGGATTAGGATTAGGATTAGAGTTAGAGTTAGGGTGGTAAGGGTTAGGGTTATGGTGGTTAGGGTTAGGGTTAGAGTGGTTAGGGTTAGGCATAGGGTTGTGGTAATGGTTAGGATTAGGGTAGGGTTAGGGTAAGGATTGAGGTCAGGGATAGGGTTAGGGTTGGGGTTAGAGCAGGGTTAGGGTTAGGGTTAGGGTTAGGGTTAGAGTTAGGGTTAGGGTTAGGGTTGGGGTTAGAGTTAGGGTTTGTGTTAGGGTAGGTTTAGGCTAGGGTTTGGTTTAATGACATTGTTAGGGTTAGGGTTGGTTTAGGATTAGCGCTAGAGTAAGGGTTAGGGTTAGGGTTAGGGCTATTGTTAGGGTAGGGTTCGGTTTGGATTACGGATTGTTTAGGGTTAGGTTTAGGGTTAGAGTTAGGGTTAGGGTTAGGGTTAGGCTAGGGTTTGTGTTAGGGTAGGGTTAGGCTAGGGTAAGTTTAGTGATAATGTTAGGATTAGGGTTGGGTTAGGGGTAGGGTTAGGGTACCGTTAGGGTTAGTGTTAGTGTTAGGGTTAGGGCTAGGGTTAGGGTTAAGGTTAGGGTTATAGTTAGGGTTGGGTTAGGGAAAGGGTTAGGGTTAGGGTTGGTTTAGTTTTTGGATTAGGGTTAGAGTTAGTCTAAGTGTAGGTTTAGTGATAGGGTTAGTGTGAGGGTTAGTGTTACATTAGGGTTAGTGTTACATTAGGGTTAGGGTTAGGGTTATGGTTAGGGTTAGGGTTAGGGTTAGGTTTAGGGTTAGGGTTAGGGTTTGTTTAGGGTTTGGATTATGGTTAGAGTTAAGCTAAGTGTAGGTTTAGTGATAGTGTTAGGGTTAGGGGTAAGGGTTACAGTTTGGGTTGGGGTTAGGGTTAGAATTAGGGTTAGGTTTAGGGTTGGGTTACGGTTTGGATTATGGTTAGGGTTAGGCTAAGTGTAGGTTTAGTGACAGTGTTAGGGTTAGGGTTGGGTTAGGGTTAGGGTTAGGCTTAGGGTTACAGTTAGGGTTAGGGTACAGGTTCGGGTTACGGTTAGGGTTAGGGTGGTTAGGGTTAGGGTTAGGGTTAGGGTTAGTATTGGGTTAGTGTTAGGGTTAGGGTAGGGTTAGGCTTAGGGTAGGTTTAGTGATAGGGTTATTGTTGGGTTAGGGTTAGGTTTAGGGTTACAAATAGGGTTAGGGTTAGGTTTAGGGTTAGGGTGGTTAGGGTTAGGGTTAGGGTTAGGGTTGGGTTACCGTTATGGTTAGGGTTTGGGTTAGGGTATGAATGGTGAATGTAGTGGACCATGCAAACAGCCATACAGTGATTTAAACCCGTGATCTTCACATTGTTCTCTCAAACCCTGTGATTAGACAGTCTGTCCTGCGCTGAAGGGGCTTTGAGAAAAATGCTTCTTTTAAAATAATGAGATTTTTGAGCGAATTGTCAAGCTTAGGCAGCGAAGTTTCTGAGGGGGGATAAAAGTGGATTTGTACAAACACGTTAGAACAGATGTACTCTGTATATCCTGGGAAGTTCTGGCTATCCCCTACGACTACGAATAATAAAGACTGAGGCCATTCAGCAAATTTCCTGAGTCAGACTTTGAATGGAAGACTGCAGTGTTTTATGAGATTTCTGTTCAGAGATTGTCCCTGTCAACATGATCCTTCTCCTTTGCTAGGAAGATACTTCCTGTGATTAGGCTCTCAAGCATTTCAGGGTGGTGCTCACTTTTCACTGCCAATGCAAACAATAGAATGAAAAGTCCCTGCTGGGCTACTAAAGTGTTCCCTCTAAGGGAATATGCTCTGCTCTAAGCCCTGTTTATTGTCACTGACCATTATGGATTTATCATGGAATGGAATTTTCACAGTACTGACTGGTGTTATAATTAGGGATGGGCCTTTCAGTTCATACCAGCTTTTCGTTCTCCTGGGTTCTTCACAACCATAAATCTATTTCCGAATGTATGCTTATCTGAGTATTGCAAAACAGTTTTAAATCAAGAGACTGGTTTCCATCAGAATAAAGCTGGATTGGGCTTGTTTCTGTTGCATTTGCTTAGGTCTGGATTAACACCACACAATAAAAGAGCAATCTGGGTCTTATTTTGGTTCTGAAGGCAACATAGCACTTGTTATAACTGCTTGTGGCAAGAAGGTGTGTGAAACTGCTTTTATTCTTATTTCTACTGCTATTTATTTGCTTAACTGGCCCTCAGAAAGGCCTGAATCCTTCTTCTTGGCTAGTGCCATGCTGCACCTGCTTTTCCTGCGGCACACAGGCTCAACCTGCCATGTGCAGGCTTGCAAAGCCCCGATTTAAATGGCACTCCTTTATTAGAGGATACATTCCAGAGGCATAAAATATTATTATCCGATACACATGACTACATGATGTTCTGCAGGACAGCACGCACAAGATGGGACATGAGACTCTTGGTAAAATCATTCTCAGAACACACCTCACGTGGCAGCTGGAAGCTTCGGACATGTAGTCAGTACTGAGGTTGGAGATCCTTCTCTCTCACACTGCAGAAATTACTCAAGTGAAGAATGAGTCAATCTCATTGAGACACTAGCTTTCTCTTCTTCAGTCGTCTCTTCTTTGGAAACATTCTCCTACATTATCAAAATTTTGTTTCCAACACTTTTCTGCTCTTCCAGTCTTCAAGAATTCCTCAGTATCCTCCTCAATACAGAAGTATTAACAGTTTTCTTTCTACTTCTTTCACAAGTTTTCCTCATCTTCTCTTTTTAGCAAGTAGTTATGGGAATTTATTAATTCCTAAGTTTTGTGGTCATAGGAGGGAAGCTGTTATTTCAGTTCACATTGAGAGAGAGTTGTGTGAGTTTTTCAAATTTAGTAACTGTGCCTCTATTTCCATAGGGAAGTTATAGGTGTCTTCACCAGAGCATACATCTGTCTTGACTTTTAGGGTGAATTGGTTGTTTACAAAAAGACTCCTTTATATGAAGTTTGCAGAAAGTATAGTGGCCTTTCTTTTTTCAACTGGTCATTGAAAAAGTTTGGAGAGAGTAAAGCGTCTACAGTGTATTGCCTGCTCCCTGATGGTTATTCTGGAGATAACACAGATCTTTGCTCTGTTCATGAGGAAGCTGGCACAGACTGAAACTGGAATCAAATTTTTTTCTACACTGGGATTTATTTTTATCATCTTGTTCAAAATGTACAAGGTCTATCATTCCCAAATTCCACTGTTAAATATGAACTTTTATAAATAGTAATTATCTCTTTCACAGTGTCTTTCATCTGTATCTTCTTGTGTTAAAATTACATCATTTGTGAAATTCCTTCTATTCTGACATGCAGCACTTCAATAATCATGATCAAATTTCTCATCTACACCTGTCAAGCCGGGACAGAATTCCTGACCACACAAATGTTCCCACAGAAACAGAACAGACCAGATCCACAGAGAACAGTCACAACACAGACTCAATACTTCTCTTCAGAGACCATTTGCAAAAAAAACCCCAAAAACCAAAAAAAAAACCAAATACAAGGGTTAAAAAAAGCCAGACTTCACACTTTTGATTTCGCCTTGACTCTGAGTCAGTTAAGAACAGCCATATGTAAAAGCTGGAAACTGTGGCTGGAGTTACAATGTGGTTAGAGACACACCATTTATCAATAGTTAGACTAAGAGCAAATATTTGAGCAATATTATAGAAGCAAAAAGTCATGGCTTACAGCTCATTAACAAGTGTTTTTCAATCTTCTTTTTTCTGATCTCTCACTTTTCTTTAATCTAAAACTTTTAGTTTGCAGCTTTCGTCTCATGTGGGTTTTAAAGCAGATTTCAGCACCATTCATGGTTGTTTTGTTTATACTCCAATTCCATTAGAATGGGAAACTCTCCGAGTCTGTCACTTTTCATGAGAGATCATGTTTCTGCAAGCAAATCTCTAGCCAAACACACCTTTGCCATACAAACCACAAGTGATATGCTAATTCCAACCCAAAACTGTGTGCTGAAGAATAAACAAAGCGAAGATTTGTGACCCAGAAGAGAACAGAACAGATCAGTATGAGCCCTTTCATATTATTTATTTCTACCTTGTAAGAACACAGAGGTAGAATCCTAGAATCACAGAATGGTCTGGGTTGGAAGAGACCTCAAAGACCATCTAGTTCCAGCTCCCTCCCATGGGCAGGGACACCTCCCACTAGAACAGGCTGCTCAGAACCCCATCCAGCCTAGCCTTGAACACTTCCAGGGATGAGGCATCCACAGCCTCTCTGGGCAACCTGTGCCAGTGCCTCACCAGCTTCACAGTAAAGAATTTCTTCCTAACATCTGATATAAGCCTGCCCTCTTTCACTTTAAAGCCCTTCAGCTCTTGTCCTGTCACTACTTGCCCTTGTCAAAAGTCCCTCTCCAGCTTTTTTATGGGCTTCCTTCATGTACTGGAATGCCATGATTAAGTCATCTCAAAGCCTTATCTTCTCGACTGCACAGTCTCTGGAATATCTATCCATGATTGCTGGTGTAGCAGTAGCAAAAAGAGTAGTAACAACAACATAACAATAAAAATAGCTAATATAATTTTTACAGAAATCACGCAGTTCTTTCATGTATGGCAGTCTTAGAGTTAGATCATGCGTAGTTAGAACTCAGTCAATCCTAAGTTGCTGCACTTATCACAATTCATTTAACTGAGCTGTCACTCTTCGTTATTATTAAAATGACAATGTTAAGGTGACAACTGTAGGACCAATATGCCACAGCTGATGAAGATGGTTTTTCCTTTAAGCAGGACTCACTTCTGTGGAGTCAGGCAGGAACACTTCTTCATTTTGCCTGCTGACTTCTTTCACTCATTTCTCTTGATGATCCCAAGCTGGCTGAGGGTCACACTGCCTTGTACAATGGGGTTTTTCCTGGAATAGCTCACCATTTTTGCTAAAGGTATTACAACCTCAGTTGCAATGAACAAAACAACAAAGATATAAACAAGGAATATTCAGAGAAACATAATGAGCAGCAGCTGGCTTTACTGGGAAAGCCTCTACAGAATCTGGCTCCCTGGTTCCAAGTGATTCTTTTACTCTTTGCTCTCCCCAGTCATGGACAGCAGTAATTCTATCACTCCTTCATTCAATGTAGGAGGATCTCATTTTACAAACCAGCTTTTCTCCAATACCAAGAAGGTATTTAAAATCAAAAGTAACAGGATGACAGATGACATGATGGCAAGTACACTGTGCTCCAGCTGCTCAGCTAGAAGGGTGAAACCCTGGTGAAAAAGGAAGATTTCCTTTTCAGGACTTGATCACTGACTTCAGACTAGCAGGTTATTTTTTCTAAATAGTTCTGAGGAAAACATTTGCAAGTGAACACTCAAAACTTGGACCCAAGCTATTTAAGTTGCCTCTGCTTCCAGTTTCTGGCAGGTTTTCTGACTTGGCTCTGAACCTTCTGACTGTGCCCATCTCTATTTTCATGTCTCTGCTTGAAAAATCCTGGCTGGAAACTTAGTTGTTATTCACACTTTTCATTTCACAGGCATTCAGATTCTCATTAATTTGCTTCCATCAGAAGTTCATCTTGTGAGACCGGTGATAACATGCAGCTTTCTCTTATTAAAATCAAGGCATTCTGGGCTCATCCTCACTCCATATGTTATGTATTTCAGATGTTCCTGTTGGCATGGAGCTTTTGGGGTATTTTTATCGTTATCACAGGTTTGCCAGATGCATGGTATGATGGCTGCCTTCCTTATCCAGTGCCTGCAAAGGTGCTTTTTGGATTCTACTTTAATAACATCCATGATTAAAGTTGTCATCTGAAGACTTTGTAACTACAACACCTAAAGATGTTTACAGTTTCCAGCATAAATTAAAGAGTTCAGAACAAAATATTTACACCTGCTCCCCCAAATATTAAAATTTGTACTAAGAAATTGTTCTGTTAGGTACAATGGCAATATAAAACTAATGGATAAAACACAGTATAGGCGGTGATCTGAAGTGAAGAACTCTCACTAACAAGTGTTCGTGTTTTTTGAAGTTCAGTACACTGAGTTCACTGAATCCTTTTCATTTTGAAAGATGAGGCCCAGTAAGAGTGCTGATCCACTGCTCCCACTTCTGTCGGAACAGCATTTGACTAAGCCTACAAATAACACTGTGAGAGTCTTACACACTTACTTTGATGTGCATGCATAATTTTAAGTACATAAAACTATTAAAATGTAGAAAATAAGCCTGAAAAGACATTCAGTTAAGTATCTTGTCAATCTGTGTGTCCAAAGCCTTCCTCCTCATTAATTATTCTTCAAAAATTTTTCTTTAACACTCTTTTAAAACTGTCCATGAGGTTTCACAGCCTCCTGGTGTGATCTGCTCAATATCTCCTGTACTTGCTGTAAGAAAATGTCTTGAAGTTCCAAACAAGTATCTTGAGCTGACAATCACTTCCTCTCTTCCCTTTTCAGTGTAGCTCACCTCCTTTCTTGCTATCACCTTTTATGTATTTGAATGCTGTTGTCATATACGCCATTAGGGTTTTCAACACTAAGCTAAGCTAAGCTTAGCTTTTCCTGTTCCTGCAGACGTCCTGAGACACTGAGTTTCCTAGACCTCCAATCACTGGGAACTACCTCCAGCCTTCATATGGAGTACCCATGTGCTTAAAGCTATACACATATTTAAGTACTGTGCTGAGCTGGGGACTGCATTTCTAGTGTTGCCCAAGGCTGTCAAACACATGCTGGTCTAGTTTAATTGCATGACATTTCAGTTAATTACTGCTTTGATAATAAATCTGGCAGTTTTGCAAATGTCTTTAAATTTGTAACTGCAGGTAAAAACTGCATATGTTGCCAATATCAATGCCAAACTGTTGTGAAGCTCATCTACCTGACCAGTAGGCAGTGTTTAACTTATAGTTCCTTAAGGTATTTCCTTAACAATGCAGTGTGCACTGGAAACTGGTGTTCTTAATATGCCTAGAAGCAAATTAATTTACCAATAAACAGCCATGCCCAATACCAATGCACAGTGAGACACAGATACACACATATACCCCCATTCTCATCCATAAAGAGGTTCAATCCTCTCCATTTGAGCACCCAAAATGTAGCAGACAGAACAGCATCTGTGGTAGCTGACACATGCCAAGTGCATGCAATCAAGCAAAACATAAATCAACAAGCAAATACATGTGCATAAAATATCATAATGAAAACTCAGGCACACAGAGACCAAGTGGGAATAAGATGGAATGGAAACAGACTAAGCAACTGCCAGAGTCAAGAGCAATCAGCTCACAGGTGGGAGGGCAGTGAACCATGGCTGGGTTGGTGTTAAAGGGGCTATTAGAATTACATGCTCCTACTTCTGTTCTGTTTACTGTAGCTATTTGCAGTGTCAGTGGAATCCTTCAGCATTTCCTAAAACAAATGCATAGTGTTTGCACAACAAAACAATAACTAGTTAAAAAAGACCAGCATCTAGAAGCAATACAAGTCAAGTGTACAATAAAAAATTGGGATGTAGAGTTCCCAAAACATAAACAACTTAGCAATAAGCAGGTGTATGATTCAACAGAAAAGAATTGTTTGCTATGTATTGTGTGAATGTGCAATACTCATAGAATATGTCTGTGTCAAGTATTCAGGTACTGTTAGGGACAACTGCAAACAGTATTTTAAAGAATTAGAAAGAATGTACCAAGAGTGTTCCTCCAATGCATTTTTAAAATTAATTAATTTAACTTTACTTAGGATCTGCATTTTTTAAACATCTGTGGGAAAACACACCCAACATTCCTTTGCGGAATATACTCTAAAGAAGTTCTGAACACACTTTTCATGAAAACCTTCCTGATCTGGTGACCACCTCTTGGGATTCCTCCATCTCAATTAATAAAGTCACAGTTTAATTACCTACAGCATCAGTTTGAACATGGCTGTGGGACATAAATGTATAGGGAATCTTGGAGTGCAGTTGCATTAATTCTAGTAATGACTTTAATAGGCCAAAACACTGAAGAAAGGCTGCATCTCCTACATAGCTGCTTCCCACACAGAAAGCACTTGAGCATTCAGTCTTATCCCACTTTACTTACTTTACCTTTCTTCTACCCAAATTATGCAGATGAAAAAAATTCTTACAAGTTAATGAAATGGCGTTAGTTGTTGATATTAAATCATAAATTCCCATGAAATCAGCTAAGCTCAAGATGAAATTGGTGCATGTGGTTTTGCTGTTTAAAAAATAAATGCAGCAATAAGTAATAGCTGCAGTAGAGTTTATCATGGTAGCCTCAGCGTGTGGGCTTTGATCCTCCACATTTGGATGGTAAATCATTGCAACTTCTCCATCGTATCTGGGGGTGGTGGTTCTTGCACATAGGTTTACTTAGAAGAGTAAATCATTCTTTGTAAGGAATACATATAAGGCATGTCCTTCTTATTTTGTTCCTCCTCAGTGGTATTTCTCCCATGCTAGTGACACACCCAAGTCTTAAAAGTGCCTCACTGAATGACTTCACCTCTCTGGCCTGCTCCTGAGGCTTGACAATATGCATGGCAAACAATCTTTGGTGGACTAGAGTTTATAATAAAAGGAAAACTTATGAATTATTTAGCTTCTTGAGGTCCTTTCAGCCTCTCCAATGCCTGGTGGACTCTTCAGAGTGCTGTACCTCAGGCTGATTGTCTGGTGTCAAAATTAGACTGCAGGCTTGACTGTTAAAAGTCTGGAATAATAAGTCTGAAAAAGCTGATGGAGATCTGCCTGCAGCACTGAGCAGAAAGGGTAATTTCTTCATTTGCAGTTTTCCTGCCAGTGCTATGCAGGGACTCTGCCAGCACAGGCTTGCAGTATCTCTCTCAGTGTTGGCTTTTGAGACATTTGTACTTCTCATCTGAAGGTGCTGCTGAAGTGATGAGGGACACTACTTACTCAAGTCTGCACTCAGAGCAACAGCGAAATCCCCAGAAGTCCAGGAAGATGGAGAAATCTCCATCTATGCTTGCCTGCTCACTGGATGACTTGTATGGTACATCAGTTTAATCCACTGGGTCCCACCAAGGCCTCCAGCTATGGGTAACTGCTCAAACCAATTTGTCTGTACTTGCAAATAAAAGCATGTTCACTTCTTCAGCTTCACCAGTTCCAGCAGTACAGATAAATGTGAGCAACCCAAGAGTTATGTGCACACAGCATGGAAGGAACTCTCATATCAGGTATGTGAGAAAATGAAACGACTCTTCAAGCTCCACTACAATTCAAATACTTTTAATACAAAAATATGCTCAGACCATCACGGATGAGAAAAGCTGTACCACTGCCTAGTTTGGGCAAGGGCTTAGATTTAAAATGCTTGAATTTTCTTAAAATAATGATCAATCAGTTCTCGAGCAAAGGCAAGAACACTGAAGGTATGTTTATTGTTTCTTTTGTCTGCTAGTCTCATAAAGACTTCAAACTGTAATCTTTGGCTTGCTATGTCAGAGAAAATCCCACAGACACAGAAATAAGAGACAATCAGATGCCGACCCCTTTTATTAGCCTGTGCCTCACCCACTTGGTTATTCACACAAGAAGCAGAACCACGCCACCCGTCTTGCCTCGCTCTTACATTATCTTTCGTGTGGGCAAATTGCTGTACCCCTCAGCTACAATAAATCCAGGCAGTTTTTCTTTTCAATTCAGGTACCTTGAAAATTGCAAGCCCCAGATGTAAAGCAGGAAAGGCAAAAATTTTTTTTTTTCCTTTAGCTTATGCTGATGTCATTCTAGAGACTTCACTATTAGTAACCGGGCATTTGCACCATTATGAGAGCAGAATCCATCTCCCAAGGACAGGTTTTGTTGTAGTAAACTGATTTCACTCCAGGAATCTGGTCTATAAAGTCCTTCCTTTGGTATATTTACATGGCTATAACAAGTCAGAACATCTTTCTGAAAAGTGAATTGCAGCCAGCTAAAACACAGCCCCAGGCTGATGCTGAAGTGGGTAGGATTTTAAAACTTTCTGCAGCAGTTAGTGGTTAGGCACATAACAACACCTCACCCTCCTGCCCCAGGCAAGAGAGAAGACACAGACAGTGCAGAGTGTACTGCATGCATCAGGATACAGCACTTGGCTTCAAACAAGATCAACAGATTTCAAAAAAAATGAGAGAAGGGGATAATACATATGTGCCTTAAGATGTAGCATGTTGACTAACATCCCAGCTACTCAGTGGCAATGTTTAGGGGGAAAAGGCCTGGCTGTTGAGTACAGCAAATTGTTAATAGAAGTTTTATGATGCTCCTGACAAACCCATAAAGGTCAAACTGGAGTTTCTAAACTCAAAGCCAATATCCTTTAGTATTACTTTCCATTTTGGCTTTGCTACTACAGATGATGCCCATAGGGTAATTAAATGCCCTTGTCCTGAGACTGCTGATGTGTCAGCCTCAGTGCTCCTCTGGTACCACAAGATTATCGAGAGGGTACATGCATAATACCTTTCAACTGTGCAGAAAAACTGGTGTACACTTAGAAGAAAAAATAATCTGATCACTAAAATGTCATCGCAAAAATACCAAAGATAATAAAATCAAGGGGCACATTTTCCTTTTGGTTCCTTGGGGAAACTAATTTCTCTGAATTTTTCTTTTATTACTCAGTGTGTTTTTTTCTTCATTTATTTTGCTGACCCCAAACTATTCTAATCACAAAAGGAATAAAAGAAATCAAACAATAGCATTATAGTGCTTAATAAACTCTGTATTGCAATGAATGTACTACTGTGTGCGCACACTGGTGAGCTTAGCTGAACAGCATGAGAAATACTCTGCAGTGTGCCATAAACATGCCAGTATCAGTAACACATGGATAATCTGTTTTCCTCAAGGGAAACACATGTGCAGTTTTTAAGAGGAAAGTTTCAGTCTGATTCAGGTTTCCCATCATTAAATTGAAGATAACATAATATCCATCACTATTGGGTTTTTGCAATAAAAATACTGGTTAGTCACTGGATAGTGCCTGATGCACTCAAGTTCCCAGCTCCATCAGGAGCCTCCAGCCAAATGTTGGGCAAGTCATGGTCTTGCAGTACTGTGTACACACCAGGTAAATTCACAGGTAAATGGAGTAAACACAGCTAAACACTAAAAACCAACCTGAACAGGATCTTTTCCTAGAGTCGTTACCCATCAGTGAATACTGATGACAATATTTCCTATACTGAAGATGTAATACACTAAACTCATGCACCCAACATATGGCACCATCGTTCTAAATTCAAAGTCCCAAACAATCCACAATCCCAATTGGGGTGGGGCACCCAGGCGTTGCTCTAATTAAGAGCAATGATAATGCACAGGATGACTTTTTCGTGTGTATGTTCCTGTAAAACCTTACTTGAATCTGACCTGGCACATGATCTAAAATCTCAGACTTTCTGTTGTTCTTGTGCAACTCATCTGTTAACATGTCTGTACAACAGAGCATGAGTAATTTAAAGAATGGACCATCCTTGAGATTGAAGGAAATACCCTGTGAACTTGGAGACATGCCGTCTCAAAGTTCCAGAGTATCTGAGATCCAAACCTCTTGATAAATTTGCAGCAAAAGTTCCATTAGTACTTTCACCGCTGCACTCAGGAGTCCATTTCTAACATACTAAAAAATTGAAATATTTGTGACAATAAATTAGCTGAAGGTTTAATAAAACAAACCCAAAACCCCAAAAAGGGGCAGGTTTAAAAAATGCATCCAAACTGCCTCAACACTTTAGGTATCGTGCAACTGGGGTTTTTTTGCTAGATGGTTGCAAAAGATGATACAACATCACATAATGTGAATTCCCACATTTGTTACTGAAAATATTATTTCTAAACCATTTTCACACACAGATAAAATCTTATACAAGGAGTAACCTAAAGGTCTCAAGTTCTCAGATTTCCCAATATTTGTAGTTGGGCTTTGAATGCTTTGATACTTTTTACGGTAGGAGAGTAAAAGGTTTCTATCATTCCTAACAAATTCTATTTGAAGTAAGTGATTCTATGTATATTAATGTTCAAAAATGCAGCAACTGCCAATTTGTTATCACATCTACACTCAGTGCTTACTCACCAGTCAGCTCAAGACTGTCTCTGGTCTCAATACAGATAGGAGTTACACAAGGTGAAGAGAAAACAGAACATCCTCATCTGTAGCTGTGAGGAGGACCCAGGCAGGAAATTTATGCAGTTCTGACACACAAGCTAAGGACATGATTCAGTGAGAGTATGTGGGTGCCAGTACCCCACGTGAAGCTCGCAGCACAGCTGTGAGGCATGGATGCACAGCTCAGGGCAGTTCTGCTGTGGGCAGTGCTTGAGAAACCACTGGGACATCATCCCTAAGGGCTGGGAGCTGTCGCTGCTATGGCTTCCATAGCTCAATTTGTCAGTCCTGACAGTTACATTTGAAAAACATTTTGTACAAATCCGTTTTGAGAAAAGTAGATCTACATGGGGAACCTGGGTGTGCAGCTGATAGAGGCAGAATGATCACTCTTGCTTCAGCCATGCCTTTGAGCGTCAGGGAACTCTAATCCTGAACTGCAAGGTGCAGCCACACCTGGGGTTGCTCCTTGTCACAGACACAATATCCCTGTCTGTTTCTCCAGCCAATTTCTTAATTTTCTCTTTTTTCCCACAACCATGACAGTGCTGCTCAGGTGACACATCTCTTGGTGCGTTCCTCAGTTATGCTTTTTCCTCTCATGTGAGGAGACAGTGCCTGGGATAAAGGCAAGGGCAGCTTGAGGTGGAAAGTTGTGGCTCCCTTGGCTGTGACAAAAGGCAGGGCCTGCTGGGCCATCCATTGTGGTGAGAGCTCCATGCTGAGGCAGAAGCCCCCATCCCTGGCACTGGGACACTTTCAAGTACACTTACAGCCTCCAGCTATGCCAGAGTAGGTTTAGGTTGGTCATTAGCAAGAATTTCTTCACAGAAATGGTGACTGGAATTGGAACAAACTACCTGGGGAGATGGCGGAGTCACTGCCTCTGGAAGTGTTTAAGACTCAATATAGTACTTGATGCCATGGTCTAGTTGACAGAGTGGTGTTGGTTCATAAGTTGGATTCAATGATCTTAAAGGCCTTCTCCAGCCTAATTGATTCTGTGAGGTGGCACCTGGCCTTGGCCCAGACCTCAGGTATGGGGCAGCGGGCCCACGCTGCCCAAAGGGACACAGCAACGCCTGGCATGACCAGATGCTACAGGAGAGTCTACGAAGACCCTGGGGATGCCCCGTATTCCCCGCCCGCAGGATCGCTATTAGGACCGAGATCGCAGCCGTGACGGCGATCGGAACTAAGAGCTCCTCGAGTTTCTCCACGCCCCGCCTCCCCCTCAGCGCCACAGCACCTCCCACTACGCGCAGGCGCGAACAGCTAGCACCGTCCGGGCACGCTCAGCGCGCAGGCGCGGGGCCGCCCCGCCCCTGCCTCGCCAGCGGGAGGTTGAAAGGCGTGAGGGGGAGGGAGGGACGGGAGCGGTGTTCCGTGGGGTTCCTTCCTCCTTCACCTGGGCCCTGAGGGATTTGTGTTCCCCGAGAGGCCTCCCCGCGCTTCTCAGGCCTGTGGGTCGGTGTTATGACTGTGGTTTTGGGGTGCATCACCTCAGAACGAGCTCCACGGGTCTGTGGCCCTGTTTATAGGCTACCCAGTCTTCTCTGCGACGTGGGAAACTAGCACGGGAAGAGCTGTATTGAGTGTTAATAGAGCCTTTAGTTGCTGAGAAAGTAAAAGGAGTGAGTACCGTTATATAACATAGCTATAAGCAGGAAAACTGAGGACATAGTCACAGACGTACCCAAAGTACGAACGTCAAGTAAGTACTGAAAAGCACAGCTGTCTTCTCTCCTTCTAACCCAAGTTTTCTTTACTTGCTGGGCGGATTTGTTTGTGTGCTGAGCAGCATCACTGTTTGAAAATGTCAAGGATTCTTAGCCTAAGATACTGGGAAAGGATTTCAAGAGTGCAGGCGATCTGTGTGAATGTGCTCCAAGTAACAGCATTAGCAAACCAATGGAAAAAGTATTTGTTATACTCAATGGTCATTTGAAAACGAATCTCCATTAGAAAGTAAAGGCAGGGAATCACAGGATTGTTTGGCTTTTTTAAAGCTATCTCTTAGGCTTGAAATTAGTTTGCTGCTTGGAAAGATATTACATATTTGTGACATACAGTCTACATAAGCATGGTGTAGCTTTTTCTAGGCTCTTGCTTACACTAAGAAATAATAGTATTAAACTTTCATTATATTTAATGATTGTTGTGGGCTTCCTGTTTAATTGATAGATTGCTAAAATACCCAATTAAGCCGATTCTTTACTAAGGTCTGGGGTTTTTAATAGAGCACTGTATGTTCTGTTTTGAACAGCTGAGGGGAGAATGTTGACTTGTGAGATAAATGAGGACCTGTGTCGTCTGGTATCAAGCCAGGAAGACCAGGGTTTCTTGGCTATTAGAGCTTTGGCATACTGAAGCTTTGGCATTTTTCATCTCTGAAGAGGAAGTCCCTTGTGCCAGTCCTGTGTTGCCCAGTTTTGGTTTGCAGGATTTTATTCTTGAGAGGCTTCTATTTCAAAACTCGTAATTGCAATTTGCAGGTGAGCCATGGTGTAGCTGTCGATTTTCCAGCTGCATTCTGGTCATTAGCAGGTGGTTCACAATTGCTAAACTAAATTAAACATTGCCAAATCAATTTGAACTTGGTTCGTGCTGGGAGGTGTGACTTAACCATTTTAATTAAGGCACCTTTCTGAGTGAGCTGGGGATGCTTCCTGCTAATCAAAAGTTCTACCTGTGTGAGTAATTACTTTTTTAAGCAGCATCCCCAAAAGGATCAAATGAGACGATCATTTTCACAGACCTGGATACCCAATTATTTTGTTCTGTAGAAAAGGTTAATTGTTTATATGTGTGGACAACAAAAATCTTCCTGGCTCCACAGAGCTCTAAGAGTGAGGGGGAAATAATATATAAAATTGATAGTAAAATACATTATGGCAGTTACTAGTGTCATGCCATGCAGCCTCTTAAAGAAAAGCTGTACTCAAAGCAAGATGCTACTTAGCACATGAAACAGTTGTGTAACTTATGCAGGTGTCTTTTTTGTACATGCCAACTAGAAAATAAGCTTTAGATTTTCATATTAGAGCTTTTTACTAATTTCTGCAGCCATGTGCCTTATTATAATCAAGTGAAAATAATTCATTCTGCCATTTAACAGAGACTGCTACTCATCTCGAGATGGAAGAATCAGTGCTGGATAAATTGCCATCTTTGTGCAATATTCCAAAGGATTCTGGGGCAGCACCTCTACAGGGGACTAGTTCAGGGAAACAGGTATGAAAACATACTACTTTTCCAATAATGTGATTCTTCATAGTAACAAAAATGTTTGTGAAATCATCAAGGAGTCAGAAGTCACTGAGATAGTGCTTGCTGGAAGGCTAGAGACAGATACCTTATACCTATAGCTGCAAGGAATGTGCCTGGTATACTTTGCTCTGAAAATGCAGATGTTTGCTGTGAATACAAAGTGATGGAGCAGCATAACCCAAATGCCATACTAATAAATTTAAATACTATATAGGGTGTGTGGTGGATTTTCTGCTTGTCTGTTTCAACCTTTCATCTTCAGTTTTCTCAAATCATAGTTTTCTGGGTTGCTGTGCATGCAGGATAACTTTCTGTGACTTCTGCCTGCAGTGGAACAAATATAATACTTTCAGTTTTGTATATCCTCCATAGTGCTGAGCTCTGCTTTGTTCTTATCCTGGCATGTGAAATAATGATAGTCACACTCAGCATCCAGATATATACAGGATAGGCCTGGTTTGAAATTATTCTGTAACTAATCCCTCACTCCCATATTTTAGTGCATTTCTATAAATAAAAATGTTATATACAGATTATAAAAAATAGTTATTTGAAGAAAAAAACATTTTTAGATGCTAGTGAAGTATCTCAAAGCATGAACAAGACAAAATTATACAGATATTTCTAATATCCTTTAGAATACAGATGTTTTGTAATAGTTCTAATACAGATGTATATGTGTGATAGGATGGAATAGCAGGAAAAACAACCCTTATCTCCATTAAAGAGAGAAATTAAACTTGAGAGGGGAAATTAAACTTGATAGAATAAAATGAGCGAAGTTGAAATATGTCCTATTTCTTCTACACAAAGACTAGATGAGTAAGTTTGCCTCAACAGAATACAGGATTTGGTCCTAGAAAATGCAGAGCTACATCTTTCCATATCTTGCAGCTGTGTGTGCAAATACATGTGAAAGGAAGAAGTTAACTTTGTTCAAGTTTTTGAAGGCTATACAGAGAATTAGGAAGTCTGGCTTTGCAATGATAGTTAAATTATTTACATAGAATGTGTAAAATATAGTGATGGGTAGACAATTGTTTGAGATTTTATCAAAATTTAAAATTATTCTGACCACCTGAGTTTTTTGGCTTTATTTATTTTTTTAGCAAATGAGTGCAGCTCTGAGGGAGCGATTAAGGAAAACAAGACGTTCATTTAATGCCAATTTTACAGTGGCAAAGCGGCTCAAAATAGACCCTGAAGAAAAAGACTCTGCTGGTGCTGACACAGAGTGCTTGCCAGAGACAAGTACAAACTGTTCCAGATTACAAGATGGTTCTGAAAACCTGGAAGGAAATGGCACTGGACATACATGTTTCAAAAGTCCCTTACAGGAAAGTGATCCCTGTGGATCAGCAGAGAATTCAGATGTGCTACAGGCTGATCTTGGTCAGCAACAGTCCCTGGAAGAAAAAGTAAAGCTGGTGAAACAAGTGCAAGAGAAGCAAGAGCTACTTCGTAGGCTCAAACTGGTGAAGATGTATCGATCCAAGGTGAGGCAATACTTACTCACTGTTTTTTTATTGTGTGGTGTTTGTGTAAAGTCTCAGTTTAAGGCATTTTATAAGAATGTCTCCAGAGTATCAAAACCCTCTTATGTAAGCAATTGATGACTTTTTTTTGTTTGACCCAATTTCAGAACAACCTATCTGAGCTGCAGGCTTTGATAGTGAAGTGGAGAAGTAGCACCCAGCTGATGCTGTATGAGCTGCAGTCTGCCTTTTCTGCAGATAGCAAGAAAGTGAGTCTCACTCAGCTCATTGATACTTTTGGGTTAGAGGACCAGTTACTGCACTACAGCAGAACAGAAGAAGATTTTGTAGATGCATAATCTACAGGTGCAGAGCTTTCTTTACACAGACACAAAAGCAAAAAGACTGAATAAATTCTGATATGTCAGAAGTGTTGGTCAGACTATGGACTTCATGCTTTGGGGTTAGGAGGTTTTCTCCAGAGATACTTGTAAAGCTGTGTACAGTAGGCACCGTAAAAGGCATTACTTAATGGAAAAGATCAAACTGGTGATGTTTGCAAGAATGTGACTTAATAACTTGGTTAGTGAATTTTTATTCAATAAAAATAAAATTAAGTCATACTTTACCAGGTAGAAAGCAGTCCATTTTTTGATTAGTTTCTGCATGGCTACTTGTATTGAAATAAAACAAATTGTCAATTCTGTTCATGTTGGGAAGAATTCAGTTTATTGTTTGTAGATACAACTCCACTTTACAAACGTCTTCCTGCTGCCAGTCAGCCAATGAAGTCTAACGACAGCATTTTGTGAGTTAAGTAAAGATAACTAATTTCCCTGATGTTAATATTCCAAAGCTGAGACAAGATGTTCTCACTAGCTTTAATTGTTACTGAGGGAAATGTGCCATAATGCAGTTGCTTCCAGGTATGGGTCCAGACAGTTTCTTCAGGGCTGCTGTCTTATGAGCATTCTGCCACAGCCTAAGGTCATGGAAGGGAAGGCAAGAAAATTGAAACCAGCTTTCTATTCTCCTACTACATCTGAGAGCCAAGGTGTTTTCTCTCTTCAAATAAATAAGAAAAACAAGGCCTTGTTTAATGGGTTTGCTTCAAATACAACATCATAAAGCTGAATAAATCTTTACCATTTCATTTATTCTCCAATAAATGCCTTTTAAATTTTTTTTTAATCTTAACTTGAAATTACTTATTTTCTCATCATGGTGACTTGTTTTTTACTTTTCCTCAAATCACTGCTTCTCAAGTCTAACAATACATAAATCTTAACTACTTTACAACTCTCCCTGCTAGCAATCTTGTTTTCTTATAGTTTATACCTTACCTCTTTTGTTTATAGGTGCTATATCCTGTTTCCTTAATGAGGGAGTAATTTCTTAGACAGCTCCAGAGAAAGAAAACCAAAGATCATACAGACCCTTTTAACATTGATAGGGCTCATTAGACTTACGCCTGTACCTACAACTTCTGCTTAATACTGACTGTTGCTGTCCAGAGAGAATTAATGTAGAACAACCTTTATTGCTAATCACATTTTGAGTATTATAGCACTATTTTTTTTGCCTTATTAGGCTTGTACAAAAATCTGATGGGGCTTGGTGAAGGGGCCAGTTATCTTCCCTGAGGTCCTCAGAACATTTGGAACTCTGATGCTTCCAGGGCCATGTCAGCAGGAAGACAATAAGTGAGATGTAATTAGAATCCTCACAAATCCCAGTTGGAGATGGTAAAGCAAAAAAGGAGATGTACAGGATCACAACAGAAATTGTTTTTTCTTACAAATGTAGAATTTTGTTAAGGTAACAAAGCTAAGGTAAATTCACAACATGTGACGTTATGAGAGGTGAAGAACCTCCATGGAGCAGGGAAATAAAAAGCAGGGAGAATGCCTGAGCAGGTAGATCGGGCTCCAGCAGCATTTATCACAAGTTCTTTCTTTTTCTTAGCTTTTGTGGAGGGATCTGGCAGGAGAATACACTGCATATCAATGTAAAGGTGGAGGAGATGCCAGCAACTTTTTCAGGAGGCCAGATGCTTTCAAACCTAGTTTTCCTGTGACTCTGCCCGTGGCTGGCTGTGGGTAATTATACCACAATAAGGCACAGCTGCTTTTGGGCCTGGGCCAGGTTGCACACATGGTCAGGACGAAGCATCCCTACATCTGGCTCAGAAATCTACACCTGTGCCACCACAAGGGTAAATTATTAAGTCAAAGCTACAGACATGAATTTTAGCAGATGCCAATTATAAATTTCTTTACCTTTAAAAAGTTCTACAATTGTATATTGCTAACAATGGACATACAAATATACCTGTTCTATCGGTCTACAATTTCTTGTATCTTTTGTTTTCTGTAATGAGATATATGCAATGAGATATGTAAAACCAGTAGAAATAAATCTCATCAACTGAAATACAATGTGGGTAAGACCAGGTGTAAAATATACAAACCAGAAAATATGCATCTTTCAAAAGGAAGTTATTTTTAAAGGAATTACAGAAGAAATAATTTGCGGAAAGTTCAAGGAAAAAAAACAGCTGTCAAAACTCTTTTCCTTAGACAAGACCATGGTATTATACATCTACCTGGACTCTGATTTTTAAATATGATGGAGTGTTCTTGGTTTCAGAGTTTCAGCTTCTGGCTGGAGAATTGCAAGCTGTTTTTCATGTTCCCTTATAAGGTTCCGTAGATATTTCTGCTTCAAAATCTCTTGGTAACGCTGCCTTGTGATTTTTTCAGAAATATCCCGTGTGTCTGCATAAAACAAAGTATTAGTGTTAGCCTTTGCCTGTAGGGGATGTGTAGTCTATATTGGACCTGTCCTGAGATTATTCCAAGTTCTGTATAAAATAGGCAAGGATTTTAAAAAAGTTGGGCTTAAGAGCCCTTATAGTACTGAACAAAACAAAATATTTCAAAAAGGCACTGGGCATGCTTTCTTTAGTTTCTACCAAGTGTCCTCTGTTTTTAAAATCTGTAACTGTTTTCCACTAGTGGAAAGATCTCTGTAGTTTTCCTGAGTACCATTCTCAGCTCCACACTACTTTCTCTGTTCTCTTGGAAGGGTGGAAAGAAGCCCACAGAACAGCTCTCAGAAAAATGAAAGAATGTGTGACCTAATGAAATTATTAATGACTAATATTTTGACTTGTTTCAGGGATTTAGTCAATTAGCTTTGGTTACAAGAGCTACAGTCTCCAGGTACACTCTTCAGTAACCATGTTAAGTTTTGGCAGGAAGGACACTGCTCATTGTGCACATACAGTAACAGACAGGCATTCCTTGCCCCTCAGCTGATAGTAGAGAACAGGACTGTCCAGCCTTGGAGTTATTTTTTGAACATTATTTGCTTGTGACTTGAAGTGCCTCACTGGACTCACCAGCTGCCTCAAAGATATGCATCCTTTCAGACACAGAGATAAGCATTTCCTTCAGCTGCAGGCTGAGCTCATAGTTTTCTTGCTCTTTTAGACGGATGCACTTCTTCAGCTCTCTGACTTTTTTCTGATGGTTCTTCACATTCTTCTTGTGCAACTGTCCATTTTGAAATGAAAAAAGCAAATACATGAGGTCATACAAAAACTGTTTAGACAAACTTATGATGAAAGCTATAATCTTAAGGACTGTGTTGTAGCTTGATAAACTTTTGTGTATGTTGATTTGACTAGTAGCACATTCTAAGCTTTCCTTTGTAAAGTGTCTTTCACACACTGTATCTCAGCATATTTATGGAGTTCTAATAGAAGGAGCAGCCAAGGAATAAAGAGGTATGGGTCAGGAAGAGAGATACATTAAAGATAAAACTTGAAAGGCAAAGGAGAAAAAAGGAAGTCAGTGAAATCAGGGAGTTAAAGACATGTTCTTGGCTGTTGGGAGCTGCTGAAGCTGATGGATGGACTGTAAAGGGACAAGATAAATACCAAAGCTTGAAGAGGAAGAGGAGGCTGATGCCAACTAGCACAACTTGGAGAAAATCCAGTGGAACCACTTAAAAACAAAGTCATAATTTGAATGATGAAATAAATGAAGGAGCCAGGAAATCACAATGTTGTGTCTCTGTTATTTTGAATCCAGGGAGTAGGGATACTATGAACAGGCTGGTGCTCCTGGAGAGAAACATTAAACAGTGAAGATTGAAAGAATGCTTCATTAGAAATGGAAGAGTGACTTTTATAGGCGGTGCTGTGTAAGAAGTGATTAGCAGATCTGCATTCATATGTTCAGGATAGGAAAGTGTTTAATTCCAGTAACAGAGCAAGTAGATTTCTCTCCATAGGCTTGATCTCTGCAGCAATCCATGTATAATGACTGCTTCCAAACACTAAAGAACTGCTGCTGCAGACAGCACAGCTCCAGTTGAGAAAACTATTGAAATTCAGATGGACAAATACATGGATATATATATATATATATATATTCACCCGTGTGTGCTATTATGGCTGTACTCCAACAATCCTTAAGTTAGCATGCCTATATCAATTGTACTTTCAAACACCGCTTGCTAATGAAGGCAAGGAGCTGTATTTAAACTAGGTGTGTCTCTCAAATCTGGTGGCTCACTTTGGATTTACCTTATCCATGACGCAAAGACTCTGCTCCATCCCTGCTAAGTGCTGAGCAATGTGTGTATCGTAGTTCTGCACGGTTAAGAACTGAAGAAATAAAGCCAGAAAGAAACGATCTTATGTCTGTGTTCATTCTCAACAAAACCTTCTATAAAGAAAATCATACTATATGAAACTCAAGAAATTAGAATTCTGCAGCGGAAAAGCTTACTAGTGATCATAAATGGACATTGTAAGGATACTCTTGGATGCTGTGTGATGAGTACTAGACTGTGCAGTAGTTAAAAGGGATGTTATCTATCATACATCTATAATGGAGACAAGGACCAAACAAGTATGCTGAGATTGTCAAAAACCCCCAGCTATATTTTTGCTTATAACGTAATTTAAGCTAACACAGCTGCAGGCCTAAGTTTGTCTTTAGGCTAGAGAGGAAAATTATTTTCTGTCTAGTGGCTTCCTAGTCATTCTTACTTTTATTGTTCTATCTGCATAGTAATTGAGATTTCAAAGAATTTATTGATTTTTTTTTTACTTGAGCACACTGCTACTAAAATCCTTCTTTATCAAATGACAAATGGTAAACCCCATAATGTTTTATGGATCTATAACAGGCAGTAGACAGGTTTCTATAGATGTAGATTCATCCTTCCAGAGTACTGTCGCATCAAAGCAACAGGTAGAATTCTGTGGACTATTCTAGTTAGAGGAGGAGAAACAGGAAAGACCCAGAAGGCTCCTTGCCTACAGGATTAAACTTCTTTCACTCACTGCTTAATAGCGCTCATTCCAGATATTCTCAGGTCCTTGCCCACACACATTTATCTAAGCCATCTTTCTTTCCATTCCTATTGTTGGGCTATCTGTTGCCTTGTCTTTCCCACTAACCTCAGATTTCTACTCAAAAAGTGATGTAAGCCAAGCACCTCAGGGCATCCAGATCTGATTAAACTGGTAAATGAGTTTGCTAGGGGCAGTTTAACTCTCCATGAAGGGTGAGAGTTCTGCTAATCAGTTTAATGAAGTTGCAACAAGAATTTTTCAGTGTGTCATCACATCACCTCTTGGAAAGCTGTTCTGTTAGTTGGTGTTAGTCATGAAAGTGCTGTGGCTGTGATTCAGAACAAGCATTTTGGAGGGCAGCAAAACAAATGAAGGTTAAGCAAAACATATGTTTTGAATTTTCTTTTAATCTTTTGATTGAATTACAGTATCCTTACCTCTTATTTAACACTCCTTTTTTTCTCCGTGCTTTATAGCTGTCCCCACTGTTGTATCTCCAGCCTACCCATCCTCCAACATCCCTTACTCCAAACCTTTGTGCCACCTACATCATCACCACAATACTATAAGATTTCCCTGAAGTCCTCTACATCCCACACTGCAATACCCTCAGGCTTTCCCTACAACTTTTCTTCTTGTTCCATTCTTCTCCCAGTGGTATCCTTGGCTGTCTCCCACAACCTTTACCTATGTTTCCTGGCCTGCCAGCTGGACTTGTTCAAAGCTGTGTAGGTGCTGACAATGCTGGCTGGCTACCCCCTCTTGCCTACCAGGCATGGCAAACAATTCCCTGTTCTGCTGCTGGACCAGTAAATGGCAGTGAGAAGCTGGGACTCAGTGAGGCTGTGGTAGGAACGCTCAGTCTCTGCACAGAGCAAAAGTTACTGTATTTCTGTGCGATACCAGATGGGGGCACCTCAGACCTTTCACTTAAAAAGGACGCTGCTCGATTTAAAAGATTTGTTCCTTGAGGCTGCAAAATCCTGATTCCTTATTCAATGCCAATTTCTAAACACTAAGAGTTAGGGCTAATTTTGCCTTAATTTACACTTGAACATCCCAAAGAATTTCATCACTGCTCAATCTCATGAGTAAAGCTTCCCTTTGAAAGCTGAATTGTTGACCTGTTAGGCATCACATTTCTCTGGTAATAAGAGACTTAGGAGGTATAAATATAAACAATATTTCTTACAGGTATAGGCAGCATAATCTTCTGCAGTCAGAATATAAATTAGAGAAAGCAACTCACTAGCTGGCAATCTTTTGAAATAGGTAGTATTACAATATCCCGAGCCTTCTCTTTCAGATCTTGTATCTGCATTTTCATTTTCTTGTGTTCCCATTCCAGCTGTATTATCCCTTTAGAGAAGTCTTTAAATTCTACCATGGCAGTAATTTTTTTTTCTCCTTGAGCCTAAAAAATAGATCAATCTTAATTAGCACACTTTACAGATTATGCAGTAATTGTTTGCAACAAGATGGGCAAGCTTCCAAAGTCATAATTTTAGTCAGTTAAACATGGTCTACTGCAGTCTCTTTCCAGACTTTGCTCCAGATGGTTATCTTTTAAGGAAGTTCGTTCTCTTTTATGCTCTGTGTCACAGCCTTGGATCATAGAAATAGATGAAGAAAATGACAACTAACCTCTCCCTCCATCTATCTTATATAAGAATGGAAAGGCATTTTAGGTCTACAAGATACAAGCTTGCTATGTTTAAGGTATTTTGCAGTTGTTACTGAAGGCTTTGTGCAGTAGCAGTAAAAAGCAATTTTTGTACAGTTAGAATGCCTAAAAAAAGAGCATTTCATGAGGGTATGAAAAACTGTTTTAAGTATCATCACCAATTTCACCTTACATAAAAAACTGTATTAATTTTTTAAATTTAATGTGAGCTACTCTTCAAACGCTTTTTAACGTGACTGTAAGTTTGCCTCAAGGGAATTTTTGGAGTGGTGCCCAGGATATTAGCATTTTCTATTTACAAAGTATGTGTAAGTGATGGTGTGTCTAAAGACTGTTGCCATTTCATTGATCTGAATTGTATTGATCAAACATCAAGAAAACAGTCTGCACTGCAATCTTTACATCATGAGAAGAGACATTAGAGAATTCTTAATAGCTTCTAGATTACAACTGAGCCTGCTGGTGCATTGTAATGAATTGAAACTAGATGTCAAACTGGAGAAAAAGCAGAGCCCCTGAAGGACAATACATTTGTTTAAAAAGCTTAAATTTCCTTCAGATAATGTAAATTACCGCAAGAGTGGAATTCAGTTCTTCAACAACACTCCGATTAATGAGAATAGCATCACTGTACTCTGGGATTTCAGTACTTTCCAATTCCACCTGCCCTTGTTTTAGCAAAAACTGGACAGTCAAATTCTGCTCAAGCTTCATCTTCTCCTCCTTCAGCCTAAGATGGCAAAAACAAAACCAGAGTTTAGGGATTTTGACAGGATTATATAAATCCTCCCATGATTCTCAATGTTTATATTAGTGGTACATGGTATGTTCATATAGGGCTTTCTCTTTGATGGCCTGTGTTCTGTTTGCTGCTAAAGTGACTACAAAATCTGCCACTTATGGTATATGTACACATAAAGTTTTCAACCACTGGGATTTGTTCTTGAATGATAATAAATGTGAAAATTATGTTATGTACATGAGAAAATGTAATATTGCGGGTTGAAGCAGCAGTGAAACCTACATAAGAGTGTTGGAGAACAGAGATGTGTAATTTTGTTTGTAACTTTTGGTTCTGTGTTAGTGGGGTATTAAAGATCAGCTGAACACAGGAAAAGACACAAAATTACCAAGTGAGTTCTTGGAAAATGTTCTCTAATTCTGACTTCATCTTCTCATTTTCATCCATTCTTCTCTGGAGAGAGGCCTGCATCTTTGCCAATGCTTGGGCCTTCCACTTCACCTAAGCAAGCAAAATTATGACATTCCCAACTTTCTCAACTTTGTCTGTATGTCAGGGCAAGCCTCTTCAAGGACAGAGAAGACAAGTTCTTAAGAAGATATATATGTATATGTAAATATGCAGCCCGGTATTTTGAGAATCTCAGTACAGGATATGAGATATAAAGGTTACAATCCTTATACTCTTCTCAGAAAATTATTTGTTCATGTATGCATAGTTTATTCATGTGAAGGGAAATAATATTTGCTTCTCTTTTGGTCAAATTTTATGTATCTCTGTCTCTGGATAATTCAGATTTATGGATTCATGCTTTTATAATAAACAAATACATTTCCAGAAACACCTTTTGTTAAGAATTTCTCTTTATATTATAGAAAAATACTGGAATGCATTGGTGCAAATGCAGAATGCTAATGGGAGAGGCAAACTTCAACAGGTAATGGGAATCAAATACCTTATAGGGTTTTTTTTATATGGATGGAGAAAAGGAAAATTTAATTTTTTTATTTTTAATGAAACCATATCAAGGTCACAATCATTCTGATCAAATCCATCCATATTACTATGCTAATTTTTCCTCTGAAGAACGACTACAACTAGAATTAGAGGACAGGTTTCCCTGTTATTCTGAATTTAATGTGGCCAGAAGAAACTTACAAGGGCCAATGGAGTTTATGTATCCCACATTGTTACTTCATCACTAGCTTGACCCTACATGAGAACCTCACTAAAGTTTAAGACTCAAAATTATCAAGAAGTATATGGTTAAAATAAAGAATTTTACATACCAGCTCCTCACTCTTCATTTTATTTCGTCTAGCTGTGCAAAAACGTTCCCACATAGACTGGTCTAAGCCACTAGGCATGTGCTTAGGACTATCCAGTTCATCCATGGCTTTCATTAAAAGGGAAAGTGCATCTTGGTAATCCTCAGCTGAGCCCCTCACATAGGGGTTAGCTGTGTCAAGGAGGGTTTCTGTCCTTGAGGTCCTAAGTGCACACACACAGCACAAGACAGGATGAACTTTGTATTTCCTCTTGCGTAGAGGAAAAACAACTAAGAATGTTTCATACTCTCAATCTCTTGGAAAGAGCAAATAGGTAAGACTCCACAAAATAAGAATATTGTCTTGGAACCTGATGATTGTTTAGATTGCATTTAAAATAGATTTTGTGGAGTGAATGAAGAAATGTAAATATTCAAAATAGCAATTGTTAGTGTGATGGGAAATTAGCTATTGTAAACTATGCAATAAAAATCAGGCAAAATAATATAGACTATTAGAATAAATAGTATTCTCATTCTTGACTCACAAGAAATACTAGTGTTTAAACAATGGAATCGGAGGGGATCTTACTCTGGTCGATCCTTGTAAAGTTGTAAAAGCTCATCAAAGAGATCATCCGGTATATCAGCAAACTCCTTTATAAAACTATGTTCCAAGCTCTGGCCGGGGAGGAAAGAAAGCTTTCTTGTTACCACAGTATTATTTCTTTAAAAAGCACCAACCTGCCCATATCTTAGAAATACAGGTTACAGTGCTTTCCCATGCGCTCCCAAACATCATGGGAATCTGCACTATTTCATAAATTCTTCTATGCACACACTGTCCTTTACTGCTTAATTTCATTGATCAGTGAGTTGACCAGAACTCTTGATTACAGAGAAGTACATTCTTCTCATTAGCAAGAAAGAACATTAACTTTTAACTTCTGAACCATCTTGTGTTTCAAGAGTCTTACCTTCCCTTCATGTATTGCATCTTTATAGGGGCCTTTGTAAGCCTCAACACCATATTTTGCAGTCAGGATTTTTCTTGCACCCTTGACCTATAGCAAAACCAAAAGATTTCAGGAATGAAACTCAGCCATCAGAAGCACTATATGGCTATTCACATACACTGATGAAGCTGACACTTCTTTATTTCTAGAGAAAACCTTATGAGTTATTTTTATTAACAATATGGTGCCTTCTTTGGGGGTCACTTGTAGATACTGCTAGAAGATGAAGAGCTGTGAAATTCAACTAGGCTGATGCTTAAGAATGTAAGAAGTTTGTGTCAGAAATGCTTACAAGCCTTTTGAAACATTCAATATAAGGACATATGTTGAATGTAAGTAACATGTTGTTTTTTTCCTATAGACATTTCCTTTAACTTTCATGTCATCTCAGGTAAGACCAGTCAAAAAATCTCAAATGTTGTTCAGTGGAGAGTTCTTCATTCATGGCACAGTTCTGCTATGTGTCAGGATACCAAAGTCATCTGTTTAATCAAGGCTGTTAAATGCTAATACTCTGCTGGGGAGATGATTTTGTTGTATTTGACGGTTTCCAGCGACCAAAAGTTGTAGAAATGGGACCATTCAGGGGGGGGGAAAAAAAAAAAGTTATTTTGCAATACTTTCAAAGTAAGCTGGTATACATTCGGCCTCAGATGGCTTTAAAACTAGTCCAGCCAATTCAGTGGGAGGGGCAAGATGCCAGCTTTGGAAACTATCCCTGCAGCTCAGAGACAAAGGACTGCTGGCAGCTCCAAACATGGTGTTCTGCACAGGCTGAGCAGATCTGACATGTGGAGGCAGCAGTATATTATCTGTGGTCATGAACAGCTCCATGCAGACAAAGTGGGCAAATGAGAATATGGTCCCAAGAGCCAGAAACAACCTGCAGACTATCATAGTAAGAAACTTGTATTGAATCCCAGACCTACTGCAGTGCTCTCCAGTCCTTTGTTGACTTCTATAGGGTTTGACAGGGATGGGTAAACTCCTCAGGAGATTAAATTGGTTGATAAAACTATAAACACTTTGTACTCCGTGGTATGTTCTGCTTCCATGGTCATCTACTCTCACTCTGTCTATGCTTTGAACTGGCAACACACATCTGCACGGCCCTGGCCTGCATTGGACACCTCAGTGAAAAATGTGATAGCATTACACATTCTTTTGTGCATCTTCCTGTTATAAATCCATCATAATTGGTACTTGCAGCTTGATACCATGTACTAAAGGATGTTATACATAGCCAACAAATACCAGCATGCCCTTCTGAATGTATGAGGTTATACCAAAGAACTCCAGATGAACCAAGCTGAGTATCTATTAAGAAAACTAGATATATTTATAATGTACGTCACTTGTACAAGTTGAAAAAAAAACATCAATGACCTCGTAAATTTTAAGAAAATCCTTTATGGCAAAGTTTTGATTTGGAAAGGGCAGACTTCACATGAAACTGTACTGTAAACACTACACTACTCCTAACAACAGCGTTCCAAATTATAACTTACTTTTTCTTTCTTCTTTTTTGTAAGGAATTTATGAAGTCCAGCTTTTCTTGTGTCCAGCTCTTCATCCAACAGTAATGTGTAAGTGAGATTGACTATTTTGAGTTCTTCCTGTGAAATGATTGTAATAAAAAAGTTAACATTTCTGCTGCACAGAGGCAGAGATGGAAAACTAATGCTTTTTGCAATACCTGGTAGATGGCCATGTCTGATTTCAGTTTCTTTTCAGAGAGTTTGCAGACAGTCTCATCAAAATTTTGTGTTGTTTCCTTGATGGAAGTTTCAAGTTTCTTCCATTCATTTCTCAGAAACTGGGGAAGGGAAGGACAAGAGCAGCAATATTACATCTGGAGGAACAAATAATTTCTGATGTCTCTCTCTATATATATATATATTAGATGATGAAGAATGGACAATATGGAACTGTATAATTCAGCCAAAAGGCCACAGAAATTACTTGTTTGGAGAGAGTTCTGCCAGGCTACCATTGTTGTCCCAATACCACTTGGAAGAATAAATATAATTGTGTTATTTTTGTATGGCATCAGCAGCTCTGGGAATGGAACCTGAAAAACATATTTTAGAAATACTGGTACATTTGTGAAGGAAAGTAACCTTCTTAGGACATCACAGGTTTTTGCCCATAGTAATTGTTAAAAGTGGAGACTGCTTAATTTTACTGTCTAAACTAGGATTTATTTAATAAGACACATGATCTTTGATGATCATTTATTCTGAGTTTATCCTATTTATTAGTATTCATTTTTAGAAGTTGTTTCTGAGAAAGATCAGAAGCTTTGGTCATGAGCACTGTGAATAAACCCATCCTTTCCTCATTTTAATTTACCTCTCTATACTCTTCTTTTTCTTCATTCAGTTTCTTGGCATTTTTCTCATATTCTTCAAATGTTTTCTTTTCTTCTTCAGTCCAAAGATCCTCAGGTCTGGACAGAAAAGAAGGTGGAGGAATATCCTGGAAGTATTAAAGTAAAATATGCTTACAACTAAGGTTAACTCGACATCAGCACACTAACAAACTACAGCATGCACTAAATTTAACAAAAGATGTTTCTTAGTAAGGTACAAGCCTTAAGTCAAAGTAACATCTATATTCTGTTTCTCTGGCCTGTTACTTTCACCAGTAATTTTAGTGTATATTTATTGTGCTAGAATCACTTCCTGGCTTACAGGAATTCACTGCTGGATCTTACAAAATGCAAGTATTTAGAAGTCAAATACTACTGTCAGTATAAAGTTTACCACATTTGCTGTTTCAGAACCCCAAATCTAACTCCATGGTGATGTAAACTTCTAAGTGGAGTCCTAATTTTCCAAAACAGATCAATTTCAGAGAAGTGCTTGGGTCCGCCCTACCCTTTTCCTGTGGCACTTTTTCACATCTATTTCTTCCTCTACTGTTGTACTATCTATATTTGCTGAGTTAAATGAAATACAGTGTTTTTCTGTAAGATCACAGCCATGGATAATAGACCCTTCCCCCAGCAATATAGTTGTTATAATGGGAATATATTAGATAGATGTAATGATAATACATTAAATAGATGATGTTCCTACAGTATTCCACTGTGATAGGAATAGGTGTTGATGGGTAAATCATACACAGGCAGTAGAATCTTGTGGTCTTTTTCTGTGTATGCTCTCTTACGGAGTCTGTTAGTCATGATGCAATTCTACAACTCTCCAGCTTTCTTCTGTCACTGAGGTTGGAGATATTTTCTGGTTGAACTTCACATTGCCATAAGAACCCACAAGCTTCCTAATGGATATGGCAGAAACACATCTCACCATTTTTAAGATGTCTTCCCTCCGGATTTCCAGCACTCCGCCCATCATGTCGTCAAGAGCACGCAGTCTTTCATCATCCTGGGAATGACCACAAAAAATACTTGAAGGTACAAAAGTTAAGTGTAGCAGTTGCAAGTTTTGGGGATGATAACAGTGTTCACCTCTAGATCACCCATACGATTATTCAGTGTGTCACCAGCAGATCGATGCACTTTGGGGATGTGTGTGAAACATGCCAAAAGTTTCAGAGTTTTTTTCTGGTAAACAGATGTTCATATGCCAAATAACTTACTCAAACTGCCATTTTGGCAGTTTTGGAAAGAACACATAGGCATAGAGTATTCCTGACCAACTGTCAAGCTATGATGAAGGTAGTTGAAGTGTCACTGTCTTATTGTGCATCTCTTTTGGGGCCAGAACCATCTCAGTTTTTTCACATGTGCATTTTAAAGCCAGAGAAAAGCATTGCAGTCTTCTAGTCTGATCCCTGAAGAACAGAGGCTGCTCAATCAACAAACACATATTAAGCACTCTTGATTGAGCAGTAGCATGAATTTGGACATGTATCTAGTTCCCAGCCACCTGATATGGTATTTTAAACTGCCACTAAGCACATGTTTAAAAACTGTGAGCTTAACACTCTATCTTTTCTCCTCCCAGTTGACCTATGTAGTTCTGATTGTAAACAATGAATAAGAGGGAAAAGGCACATATCATCATTACCTACCAGTTTAAATTTATTCTCCAATACTACATTACTGGAATGTTTCAGTGCTGCATTAATTAAATAAGCCTAACCAGAGACAAAGGCCTTTAAAAGGGATACTACTGTAATTACCGTAGCAGCAAGACGTCTTTCCATTTCAAGCTTAGCCAGCAATTCTGCTTGCTCTTTCTCCTCTTGAGTCAAGAATTTCTCAGCTTTAATCTGAAGGAAGAAAATGAGGCTCATATCAGCATTCTTTTCCTCAAATGTGATCACATGTGGACTAAGAACCTTTGCGGAAATGGTGGCCCTGGTTTTGGCTGGGGTGGAGTTCATTTTCTTCCTAGTAGCTGGTATAGTGCATCCCACAGCCTTGGGATTGGTGTGCTGATGGTGAGCAGTTGTTTTTTATTTCAATCAGTTGTTTCTCCTAGGTTTTATTTCTTTTTCTTTTTATTATTTTCCTCTTAATTCCATTTGTGATGATGATTAAATTGCATTTGTTACAATTATGATTATTATTGTTATGATTATATTATTATATTTTATTTCAATTATGAAACTGTTCTAATCTCAACCCATGATTTTTCTCACTTTTACCCTTCCAATTCTCTCCCTCACCATGGTGGGATAGGAGAGTGAGCGAGAAGCTGTGCGGTGCTTAGTTGCTGACTCGGGTTAAACCATGACAATGGTGTGATACAAATTCGTAATCTTTTCTGTATCTCTGCTCTATGACTACATTCCTGAAGATGAAAATTCTCCTTTTGAACAGCTACAAAAACTATGTTTAAATATCCTAAAATACAACCTATCATCACTTTTGTTGATATTAGTTGTGTTTTGTGCTTGCCTTTTCTTACAGTGGAATAACACTGACTGGTAAGAGAGCAGAGAGAAGTGGGAAAAGATTGACCAAATGAGCAGATAAGATCAGTGGAATATATTGCATAAGAAATATGGTGTTTCTCTGTAAATAAGTAATTGAATTTGTGAGTACAGTACTGAGTATGCTCTAATACTTAGATTCTTAGTTTCAAACTACTTTGTTTAAAAATGGCGCTCAGAGAAAACAGAGAAACCCTTAACTATGGAAGCAGTTCCTGAAAGCCTGGTTTGAATGTCAAGAACAAGGAATTTCTACCTCATTTATGGGCATTTTAAAAAGTTTTAACAGCAATAAATTAACTTTATATACATTTTATTCATTTCAGATTGACTTATTTTGATTGAAGGTTTTCTCCCTAAAAAGGAAAGGGAAGAACATGAGCCAAAAAGATGATTTTAAGTACACAGACACATCTGCTTTAAGGTTTTTCAGTACTGACAAAGTGTCTGGAAATGAGAAGAATTAGAGAACTGGATTTGAGCGGGTGAAATAGTAAGATGCGTTTTTCAGACACCTCTGAATCCTGAACAGTGAGAGCTTGCTCTGGCATTTCATCAACTGTAAGGACTGGCTCCCACACTTCCACTTGAAGGTCAAGCTGTGCCAAGATTTCTCGGATCTTCATGTTGCTTTCTTTCACTTGTTCTATCTCCTGCTTCTTTTGTTGTACAACCATGTCAAATTCCTCATTGAAAGCAGTTTTCACTTTGTAAATGATGTCCTGGAACACAAAAAAAGGAGACAGCAGCACTGTTCAAGTCACATCCATCTATGTTTATATACTGCTCCTCAAGCCATCAGAACCATAAATGTCTGTATTTGTGTGTGTGACAGGAAGATAAACTGGTAAAGCCTTTTTGTGAAAATCATAAGGGCAGAGTTCAAGCTTTGTTAAATGGAGTTGGGCAGATGATCTTTTTTTTTTGTTTTCCCCCAGAATTTTTTATTCAGATTCTTCTACATATCTGGCATTTAAGAAGGAGTGAAAGAAAAATACTGAAAAATACTGTTGCCAAAGCTGGATGAAAAAGTAAGCTGCCCTCTATTTGCTTTTTTTGGCCCTCTTCAGCTGGAAGAAGGAGCTTCAAAGAAAAAAAAAAAACATGTGACTTGTAAATCTGGAGACTGTAAATCATAGGTGCAGTGAGACAGAGTAAAGGATATACTTTCCTGATGCAACCTGCAGTTTCAATATGCTTTCATGTGATTCTCTGACATATGTAAGTATGTGCCCATTAAACAAACAAACATTGGAAAGTGATTTTTATAAAACACCTCAGACCTTATAATCATTTTAAAAAGTATATATTCTTAGTGGATAAATTCTTCTCTTAACATAAATAATTGATCTCAACAAAGAAAAGAAGAACATTAAGAGGGTAACCATATGTCTCTCTTACTGTGTCAATTTACTAAAATGCACCATGAAAAGGATACAGATACCCTGAAATTGGATTACCAATTTCATAAAATGTTGTTCTTCCAAACCCAAGCTAGCAAATCCACAGCACTATGTGCATTTATCAGCTTTTGTCTCAGTTACTCAGAGACTGGTGCAACTCTCCATTGTTTAGTGTCACTATGTCCAAAATCTAACAATGGCTGTGACTGCATTGAAAACCAACAGATATGAGAGTGTCACTGCAGTAATACAAATTTCAGAAAATGTCACCTTCAATAATATTGTCTGATTGAATTTCTGCTCCCTGGTGTGCAAGTCACATTGGTGGTATAGGGTAGATGTGTCCCCACCATACTGAGAGCTCAGGCTTCCATTTAGGCAGTGAGATGCACCATCATCACCCGCTTCTGCTGCTGCTTTCTGTCCTTCTTCCTCAAATAAAACAGTCTCAGAGTCAACATCAAGATTCTTCTTCTGAGCCTGCAGATCACAAACATGGCAACTGTGTTAAATTTGTACGCGATCCAGTGGCAAATGATAAAAAGAATTCTAGAGGTTAGATTCTTCAATTAAGCTCACTGATCAAAATAATGCAAGTTGAAATGATCATATCTGGAATATTGGGTTCATTTGTGGGCTGGCCAGCACAACACATGGGAATAATGAAGAAAGTCCAGTGATAGGTCACTAATATGAGTAAAGACTTTAAACATTTAACATGTGACGATAGACTGACATAACTGGAATTGTTTAGCCTCAGGAAGGAGAAGACTTGGGGGGTTCTTTTTCCTGTGAGGGTTGTCAAATATGAGAAGAGGTAGCCCAGAGAGGTTATGGAATCTTTCACCATGGAGATATTCCAAGCCTTACTGGACACAGCCTTGATTTAATGCTCTAGGAATGTTGGACTAGATAACTTCCAAAGGGCTCTTCTAACCTCAGCTATTCTGTGATTATTTAAGACTAATACATTTTTTTAAACAACATTTCATCTTTATTCATATTTTAAAAACTTTTTGGCCAACTTCTACAGCAAGAAAATGTACCTTAGCAATGTAACTAGATAAAGAAGTGTTAAGATGCCAGCTCAGAACATGATCTGTACCTTAAGATCAGCTGTCTCAGTCTCCTTTAACCGGAGAACTTTCTTTAAAGCTTCCAGCTCTTCTTTACAACGTTCCTTCAGTGGATAATTATTCACTTGACAATCCATATGGAAGCACTGCTCAAATTTACAATACAACAACCCAAAGTAAGAGGTTCTTCAGAATGCATCTATCAGGTAATTTGTTCAATATCTGAATGCTAAACAAAGACTTTTTAGAATCAGGAATAAAATTGAGGATCAATTAGTATGAACAATGTATTAAATACAGTTTTTAGAAATAATCTATGGATATGGTCTCTTTATCCATCTTTAACCACAGAATCAAACCAGAACTAGATTTATTTTTTTTTTTTTTTGTTCTTTTACTACCCTTGGGACAATCCAGTATCATCAGTTTGACTCATCTCCCTCTGTTTAAAACAGACAAAATCAGGGTTAAATTCTGCCTTTATGTTCTGTGTAGCAGAATTCATACGGACTGCACAAAGAAAAATAGTATTTACTTCTCCTTTTAGCAATACTGTGTAAATATATTATCTGATATCAAGGAATTAAAGAGTTGCCTATTTGCTTATCTGTACCCATTTCCACCTTAGAAGGTAAAATTAGCCAGGCTTGGACAAAATGAACAGAATAGATTTCCCTGAGCCCTGGGAAGACGTAAAATTTTTACCACACCATAAGCAAATCAGAAATGTGTTATTTTGTCTCAGTACCTTAAGGGATAAAAAAAGTACTGCAGAAAATGTCTTAGAAAGCAGAGATTACCTTAACTGCACGTCCTTTTACACACATAACATCCCAGCACTCATATTTGATTAAATCCTGCAAATAGCAGTATGATAAATTCTCCATCTCAATCTCCTTCCTTGCCTTTCAAGATACAGAAGAGAAAATAACAAGATGTGGTGCAAAGTAACAAGATATGGACAATTTGCATTGAGTTATTGAAAGAAAACTAACTGACGAATTATCAAGATTTCATCATCTTAGACTATCATAGCTATTGTCTCCAAAAACTATATTAAATAGTACTGAAGGCATCATATCATATGTGAAGAAAATTATTCTAGAACTTAAACAACATGCCCAAGACAACACTGTGAGATTTATAGTTTCTGGCATAAATCATATTCCAATCTGCATTGTCTGCATCAGCAGTTTCTCCTGCTTCAAACAGTGACTTTACATACTTTTCTGTTTTTCTGCTTCTCAGCAGTGAACAGCAACTTTGAGATAATCTTCTGTTTTTCACTCATTTTTCTCCTTTCCACTGATAGTTTTAAAATGTTCCCCCATTCATACCCTGGCCACATCTTGTTCAGCCTCTGCTTGCACTTGTTCCTGTTCTTCTAAATCCAGGTTGAACTCCCAGTGCTCAAGTTTCTCAATGTCTGGCACCTGCTCATTTTCATGCATCATTTTCTGAATCTGTTTTTGAAACAACAGATATAAGGAATAAAAAGTAATTTGAATGTGAATAGAGGAAATTCTATTTTTAACACTATAGAATTTGATAGCAGAGAAAATTATTTTAATTACCTGCATTTTTAACTGCCTTATGGGAAGAAACAGAACAAAAAGGAGAGGACAGTATTTTCAATAATGGAAAGTTGTTAGGCAGAAATTAGCCCATTGAGAGGACAGATAGTTCAAGAAATTAGGGTGATACAAAATATTCATTTGGAGCAAAGGAAATGGAGAAGCAGACAGCAGTTCCTGGCACTCTCAGCATTGATCCCTGAAGAAACACATCTCTTTAATACTTGTCTGCTCAGAGTTTATGACAAAAACGTAACTGAGCACTAGAGCTCACAGCCATAAAAGGAAATGTTCTTGTAAAAAAAACTGGGAAGCTGAGCCATTACCCTTGTAAGAAACTCACAGTTTCACGCAGCCTTTTAATTCCCATTTGTATCTCTTCCTTCTGGTTAGCAAACCTCTGAGTCTCTTCTCTCATAACCTGACATACAACAAATGTATTGTTGAAAGATAAAAAAAAGGCAAGAGGAAAAAAATACTAAACTAATCTAAAGGAACATTATCTGTACAGAAGATGCCAGAGGGGTTAATAACTGAAACAGACACAATCCTAATTCAATAGGATGATCCTTAGAATTGCACAAGAGAAAACAGATTGTACAGCCAGGAAACATTGTAAACTGGTTGTATGGCAATACAGCTTAAAAAAGAGAAAATACTAAAGAAAGACATAATTACAAGTGCAGTGCTTAATTTTTTAATCCTTAGATTTTTCATTGTTTTCATTTTTTATTGAGTAACCTGCTTGTTTTCTGGTAATAATCTTCTGTGCAACTTTTTGATATTTGGAATAAAAAAGTCTTTAAGTTTCTAAAAGAAGTGAATTTGTCAGGCATTTTTTTTCTTTACTTTTTTTTTCAATCCTTGTGTAAAGTGGTCTTCTGGTCTTTAGAGCTCCTGTTGTGCTAGGCACCTTCTCTGATGTGTTTATATAACTTGGCCTAGGATTTGTAAAAGTCTAGGTCACAAAGGTTAAAGAGAGGTCCAAATGTGAGAAAAGCTTTTGAAACTAGATCCCTTTACAGCAAATACCTTGGCACCCCAAGTGACTAATGACCCTTGAAAACTCTGGCTTTGATTAATACTTGTTCTGTGGAAGTACCTTCTGCATTTTCTGGCCTATCCATGTCATGTCATTGGTATTTGTGATGTTTCCATCTTCTTCTGCCACCTCTACACTGGAAGATTTCTGTGATGTCTCCTGAAATTAAGGATATAAACATCTAGCTCAGGTACTTAGAGAGAGAGTGAAAGAAAGATGGAAATCAAATAAAAAGTGGACTCCCCTTAGAAACACCACCAAATCAGACAGCGTTACATTTCTGTTGCCTAACCAGTCCCCAGATTTCATCCTGCAAAACCTTGCTATTATGCAAGGCCTTTTGACTCAAATGATAAGACTGGACTAATCTCTGTAATCACTATTTTCATTGATTTCAATGGAAAAAACATAGAATTAGTTAACACACAGTGTGTAGAGTAACATCACACTGGGAATGGCATGTAACTTCACATGAGAACAAACTGACTTTCACAGAGTTTTCTGTGGCTGAGGAAACCAAGTGAAACTGAAGAGGAGAATGTCAACTTCCCACAAATATTCCATTTCTTTGATAGTACTCTTCCACAATTTCCTATTTAATCATATTCAGCCTATTAGCCTCAGGAGTATTCTTCCACTCTAACAAAAGGATCAGTGTATTAACAACAATTTTTATCATGTACAATTTTAGGATAATGATCAACCCTTTTCCCCCCACAAAAATAAAGAAAACACCTTAAATTTCTTTATGGGAAGTGATTTTGATGTGGATTCTGGGTCAAACTTCCATTCTGCCATAGATTGTAAAACAGAATTTTCATCTGAAGTAGACTTGTTCAGTACATCACGTAGAGATTGCCAGTAAAGAGCAGCTTCCTCAACGTCAGCTTCCTTTATCTCCCTGGTAAAAAGAAACGGATGTATTTTTTTGTATATTATGGAAAAGGATGAAGTATTAAATATTCTTTATAACACAATTATTAAGTTGTTTAAATGCCTATTCAATATTTTTGTATTGTTTTGAGTTCTAGATTTGCATAATTAAGTGAAGTCTCCACAGAAGTAAAAATTCTGAAAGATGGATTACCCATACTAGAAATACTGCTCTGACAGAGTCATCTTTAATCTACGCATCTACCTGAACATTTATTGTACCACAACAAAGCTGTACTTTCAGGTGTCTCTTACTCCTACTGTCTGCTAAGAGCTCTCTATAGCCACAGTAGAATTCCCATTAAAACTGTAATGTCTCCATATCTCTGAGTTAAAATAGTATCTCAGGAGATTATATCCCTTACATCCCCAGAGAGCCCTTTCCAGAGAGCTGATTTGAGAATGATAAGAGTATCACTATTGGCAAAAATTCTCAAAAAATATTCCTATATGTTTTGCTGCAATCAGACTCAAAGTGCAAGACTTTTCCTGAGCTAGGGAGGCCAGGCTGCCTCTAAAGATGAGAGGGGTGATTTTATTTCTATCCAATTCTTCTCCTTACTTTGAGACTAAGAAAAAGGAAGTCTAGAATCACAAGCAGATGCAAAAATTAATCTATCAAGATACAAGAAATGACACAATCAATATTAGTCTGCCACTTTATACATACTTCCACTTCAGACACACCAGGGCACAATCATTTTCACTGTTAACTAGGATGAAATTGCCATCCAGCGAAAATACCATGGATCTGATTCCCTCTCCTTGATATGAGTGACAATGCTTTTGAGCAAGTATATCCTAGAAAAGTCATAGAAGCAGTATCAGCAAATACATTTTTATAATGGACTATGTCTTTAAATTATTTTTATTATTTAACTTTTTAAAATATTTTAATGTTTCTTTATGTTTAGCTAAAGGTCAATCCAAAATGGCGATACAACATATGTAAAATACTAGGATTTTTAAGTTTAAAAGGTTTGACTACATTTGGGACAAGTTTGTAGTATACTGATTTTGCAGGAGATAAAGAACAGTAGCAAAATTATCTACTGTAAGATTTACTGAAGAAAGAAGTAGGTGGTTTGTATGATTGTATACACATTCATCATAAAAACAATTGTCTTGTATAATGCTATGTCAGTTCATGTTCAACATAAATTTTTCTCAAACACCTCTATTCAAGTAAGGAAGTTTACAATGAAGGAAAGTAATTTTTACACTTCTGTGTCATGTAAATCAAACAAAGCCTGTGCCCAGATGCCCACCTACCAGAGTAGAAGTATTGTAGATAAACAAAACACCATCCTTGGCTGCTGCTGCCAGCCACTGGCTGTTGGGTGATAAACAGAGCAAACCTGATCCAAACTGATTGCTAGGAATCTTCTTTTCTGATGAAAATACTGGTGGAACTTCCAACTTACTCTGCCAAACAAAAAAAAGGTTAGCAGCAGTTCAGATGATATCTATGAAATATCTATTCCATTTTGAGAAGATTAATGAGAGGTTTGTGGGTTACCACATGCATTGCAGTTTAAACTGTTGCTGGATTACTGTGCTCAGGAAGCAGTGCCATTGCTGTGCTGCTGATTTGCTTCTCATTTCTGCAAAAGAGTCTGTATTCAGTATGTTTGAACCTGGAATTTCTTGGCTCAGAAAGAATGGGACATGTCAAGCAGGATGCTGACTTTTAGAGTTCAGCTTTTTACCTGACTTGACTCTTAAACTGCGGGAGACCCATGAGCTGCAGAGAGCTGCAGTTCATCAGCAGGCAAAGACAGTGCTTTCCTGAAGCCCCCACTACCTCACTGAGGCTGGGTGTGTTTGCATCTGAGAGTTCTGGGCTCCTGTTGGCTCAATCCCTTCAGGAGTTGCATGTCCAGGTTAGTCAGCACAAACCCACAGCTCCCGCACAGAAACCACTTGTGAAGTGCCTGCAAGCTGTGTGGATGTGAAGTACCAATATAACAGAACAAGGACATTGCTTTCGCCAGGTTTCTGAGCAAGTGGTAGGATACTGAGAGTTGATGTATGGATGGAATAGGTATTTTTAGAAGAGAGAGGGTTTCTTTAAGACAATATCTTGCTATATTAATTTAATCTACAGCATCTTTGTTAAATACCAGCAAACATCTTTGTTTGCTGGTATTTAACCACCACCCAAAAGAAAGCAACTTCAGGGAATTACCTCTTCAGAGAGGTGGTATTTACAGATGAAAGGTGCACAGGTGCAGTAGCCATACACAATGTTATCCTTCAATTTGACTGCTGAGCTCAAAAGGCAATCCAGGTTATACTGCTCCTTTTTCAGGGCACTAGCATTAAACATTCCTTGTTCATTCACATACTTATCATTATCTAAAGGATTGATAAAAAAAAGGGAGAAAGAGGCATCACTACCACTAATGCTTTGTTTGTTATGTAATTATGAAAATGATCCTCAGCAAGGAGTGAGCATGATGTGAGTTTTCAGGGAAGAGATTGAGAATTAATTACTTAGATTTAATACCAACTCAGTGAGTTGTGCTGATGTAGCACACTGCAGTGAAGCAGAGCAATAGCTCTACTGGCTCTAGAGAAGTACTAGAAACAAGTTAAACACAGTGATGTGACAACTTGCACGCATTAATTTGCTCTTCTTCTTGAGCATTATGTCAACGGTGCTAATTAGTTTGCTTGCAGATTCATGTCACCATTGCCTTCATCCAGAACTTGTTTTAGGAATCTGCCATGAGGAACACACAGCCCGGGTGGTATTAGTTAAAACACTGCAGTTCACATCTTCAAAAGAGCATTTTATTCTTTTTGGTTCCCTAATCTGAGTTTTAAAGGGACACCTGAAATTAAGACTGACAAGAAAGCCGATGTAAGACTGAAATGAAGACAATAACTGTAGCTCTTCAGCAACTCTGAAAATCAAGCCCCATTTTATACGTCTAAAAATAGGCACAAAAAGAAGTCCCACATTAGTGAATATTTAAAGAAAATACTAACTTTGTTGAAAACTATGAAATTACTTCTTGAAAAGTTTGTAAATTGTAAGGCCTTTTAAAAATTAAATGTAAATAACTAGAAAATCTGACACTAGGCTTATTGCCCTAGAAAAAGTTAGTATATATTTAAATTCTTACCAGTTATGATTGCTGAAGACAGATGAAAAATTTCCAGTCTTGCTTGTTGGACCTCTGCTACATTCTGAAGTACCATCACTTCAACTAAGTCATTCTTTAAGTCAGAAATTACAGAAAGATGGATCACTTCATCTGCCAGTACTGAAGCAGGTAAGGAATACCAACGAAAATTGTTATTGAATCATAGTAACATTGTTTTTACTAAGATATCCTGTGACACAAAACGAGATCCCTGTTCACAATTCATCTCAGCTCAGGAGTGCTACATGCACACAACTCCTTTTGACACATTGGGTGCTGGGAATCCCTAAGCACCAGCACATTATTATTACATTAAACAGTCAAATCTGAGTTTACCTCCAGCCTGAATTGTAGCAATTTTGAGGCTGTCTGCTGATAACTGCCAAATAAAGCACAGAACACTCCTCCTCTAACAAACCATTCAGACAATGAGAACATGATCAAGCAAATTACAAAAATTACTTGAAGAGATATAATTCCGTTTGCTAAACCCATTAAAATTATAAAATCACGTCCTTTATACTTAAAATTATTGTGAAGATCTATACACAGAGATGTGATCTGTAAGAATACTGGTTTTGGAAAAATAAATTCACAAATTTCAAATATTTTTTGTGAGTTAAAATTCATCATATTTTCATCTTCACTATCAACCAGCAAAGTGGACAGTTTCAGCAGTCCCCATGTGAAAGATGTCTGCAGCAGAAATTTGTAACAGGAGATTGCACACAACTATCATAACCTACAGTTTTTTAGTCCAAATTCTCACAAAATTCTTTAGTTCTTTGCCACCATACTACTTCTGTGCTGGACCTGTGATCAGTTTGTCAGCTAATCCACTCTTTTACCTATGACTTATATATACTCTGAAAGAAAGGTAATATTGGTACATTTGCTAACTAAAGTTACAGAAGAAAAAAAAAAATGGCAAAACCCCAAAATCAACCAACCAACCAAAACCCCCAAAACAAAACAAAACAAAAACCAACCAACCAACCAAAAAAACAACCAAAAAACCAAAAATTCAAAACACCAAAAAAACCCCAAAAAACCACCCGCAAAACAAAAAGAAGACTGGTCCAGACAAAATAGGTGGGAAAAATATGTTTAGTCCTCCAAGAAAATTAGTAGAATGAAGGTGAATGGCTTAGCCTGACTGGCAAGTATTCTTAAAATGCAGAAAACAGAGAAAAGGAAGTGTAATTAATATTGTCACACGTATTACCTATATATCCCAGAACTTGGAATAATTTTGATGGACGAGCATCTAGAATAAAGATGTGTCCTTCTGTAGCTCCTGCAATTAGGAACTGGCCACTCTGATCATAACTAGGAAAAATGCAAATCCAAGTAAAAATCAGTTCAGTACCATCACTACGAGTCAAATAATTTCACTCCCATAACTTGCTGAATTCATTGACAGCATAAACATAAATTTCAGCTTCTGGGTTTCCATGGTTAGGGCCTCATACAAAACCCAGTGCTATGAGTGCTATTTCTAATTGAATGGGTCAATCTGAAGATGATCATACTCCTCAGCAGTCTGCATTAACAACTTTGTTAAATCTTTCTTTTGTATTAACTTTTAAAAAAATAAAACTACTATACAGATCTTGATAGTATTTTGAATAAACACATCCTTGCATTGATTTAATTTTGAATAAATTGCTTTCTGTATCTATTTTTAAAGTTCTGTCTTAGGTCGCTGTGAAAAGAGATACGTCTGGGTCTCAAATAACAGGCAGACTTATATTAATGTTCGACAGTACAAAATCCATTATATCTTTCGAAAAGTAGAATCAAATAGTCTCAGATTTTTCAATAATTGGGGGAAAAAATAACCAACAAAAAACTCCAAGCAAACAAAAAAAGCCTTTTAGATCACTAGAGGTAATTACAAGAGGATTGGAAAATTCCAGAACTGTAAGCAAATGAATAATTACCAATGGTAACAAAAATCTACCATATAAAAGAGATGACCAAAAGGCTTAAACTTCACAGAACCTTAAATTTATATTATGGGAGAAATAACCCTCTAAAGTCAGGTACATGGAATTGTGTATAATTACTGCATATGGTGATCTTTCAGAAAGGATCTTATACATCTTCTGTGTTTAGTTAAACCTTCTTAAAATACAGATTTATTACATTTCTCTCATAAATCCTGCTGCTACTCATCTTGAAAGCAGTTCAGAATATGTTGGAAAAACTTAGAAGCTGTTAAAATATTTCAGTTGTTATTTGTAGAATAAAAACTTCAATTTTTTTGTTCAACTAATCCCATTGACAATAAATGTTCAACTAATACCATTGAAAATAAATTGACAATATTCCTACCTACTACATACTTACTGCAAAGATAGCACTGGAAGTTTGGAAAGAAAAATTCTGTGAACAACCCGTGGAGCTTCAGCTTTGGTAACATCAAGGAAACAGATCTGACCTCCCCGGGTCCCTACAGCAACACTGTTGGAGGAGGGACAGCAAGCCATAGAAGTTGCCTAGTTTAGAAGTAAAAGATACTTAACAGTTCAACATATTTTTATATATTATGCTATTTGTTAGTATGCAATTTCTTTCGCTATTTAAAAGTCCCTAAAATTTGAAGAAGAAACTTCAAGTGGTTTATTTAAAAAACATGTTTTTAACAAAGAAAGTATTTTAGAGAGGACATGGAAATTTTATCTATGCTCTGTAGCTACACATCAAAAGCTAATTCTGTTCCTTCCAGAAAAAAAGAGCAACCAAATCTCCAGATTTTAAGTGAAAGATGTTTTACCTAAATAAAACAGTGAGTGCACTGTTATGTGTACAGCTGTTGTAGAGAGGGATTTTTTCCTTACTATCTCAGATTTCAGGATTTGAATGCATCTTAAATCAGGACATCATTAACAGTTTGAAATCCTTTTATCAACTCAATTCTTAAAACCTATTTTTCATATAAGTCAAGGCATTTAGCTTTTATACTCTTGAAACTTTTCTGTTACTCATTAAAAAGAAAAAAAAAGAATACCATAAAAATTTAGATGTTGTTTACAAATATGTGCTTTAAAAAGATACATCACTAGGACATTTGGCTGAAATGTTTCTTCTGCTTTATAGTCAAGACAAACACATGACATGATTAGCTCAAGGAAGCATTCTGAAAGATAATCTTCTTTAAATCTCATCCATGGTTGTTCAAAGACATTACTGAGCTTTCCTCAGTCCTGATTGATCCAAATCTGTGGAATAATATGCTATCAATTGAAAAATACAGAAAATGTTAAGTATCAGTCACAATATAAGCTCCTGATTACGTGTACCTCAATACCAAGGTTCAGCTTGCTGAGGAAAGTTCCATCTTCCAAGGACCAAACTTGTACTTCACCTGCAATTGTTACAGACTGTTGAACAGAGAAAAACAGAATCAAAAGAGGATGAAATTACCCAATAGTCTGGAAATGACTAGTGATCTCTTACAGAATATAAATTCAACTAATCTGAGCATAGCAGACCAAGGGTTACTAGTTTCACTTGGGATTATTTAGCTTTCCATTAAATCCAGTTGCTGCAAGGTACACATGCCTACGGAATACTTTTAATAATTTTTATGAATTCCTGCAACTACAGGAATTATCTTTAAGCAGAATGAGACAATTTAGGGCAAAATATGTACGCTTGATCGATATTAGCACTCCCATCATTCTGCCAGCAATAGAACAACCTGCTTGTAATTTTCTTTGCATAGGAAAGGGCTTGAGGAGAGGTCTTGTTTTCTCAAGGAAAATTGATGGCTATCAAAACAATACTTGAGTTCTTCTTATATCCAGGCAATTTTGTAATTTCACAGTGAAGTAAGGCTAGAGATCACTCAACCTTCATACTATTCATACACAGTCAGGTAAAATTTAGCATTCCCATGCTAATGGTGAACACAGAGATTCAGCCAACTTAATTAACTGTGACCCCAGGTTTCCTAGGCTGGCTAGTTGGAGAATTCATGGCCTGGAAATGAATTGTTGGCTAAAATATAAGTCTTGCAGGAGTAAAAGACATAAAGAAAAGCAAGGGATTTCTAAGATTGGACAGGTCCATGAGTAGGACCTTGTATGTCCCTGAACCCAAGACAGAGGTATCTCTCAGGATGTTCCAATCTGTGCAGAAGGCTGAAAAGATCAATAGGAATTGTTGGACATCAATTCCCTGAATTGAATCCATCTTTTGCTCAGCTATCTTCCTGAACAATATAAGTCACACAAATCAGCAGCAGAACCAATAACACATAAATTATCCAATGTGCATTCTAGGGCAAGTTCTGACCCGTTTATAGGCTATAGCTAAATAAATGCCATTTACTTCCTTAATGAGATGTTACACAGTTGCAACAAATATCAGAACAGTCTTGATTTCTGTAAGGCTTTTCATTTTGTGCTTTAGCAACATATTGGTTACCTGGAAAGAGCCACTATTCTCTACTAGAAATAATACAATTTCTTACCACACAGTAGTTGTTCCCTGGAGTAAGAAAATCAGCTGCCAGAAAACAACTGCTGGATGTGTCCAAGAGTTTGACAGCTTCTCCACTATGGGCAGGTTTGTAACTATAGATTGTCCCCTGACAAATAAAGAGAAATAATCTGTCACTGGGCTATGAAACTTCTCATTAAAAGCTTTCAAAGACTTCAACCAAAAATACATATCTTTCTGAGCTTCACTCTGAAATTTTATATTTGACTCTAACCTGAGGTAAAAAGTGCCCAGTAGGATTCATCTGAATTTAGCAGATTATATTGATTTACACTAGCTGAAGATGAAGTTAGTTCATTTTAGAGCAATCCAACTAATCACATTTTCAAGAAGTTTTGTTTCTCAAACTTGCTTTTAATAAAATAATTTAAACACATCCAATTTCATGTTACTCTGGAAATTAATAAATAATCTAAACCAACACAAAACTTGATGTACATGTAGAGAACAACTCTACTACTGAGTCCCAGTAGGTCTGATACACCCAAGCTACACTTTTCTGCCTGTGCAGGCACACATCATGCCTGGAGCTCATGCTCAGTAGGTCCATGACTTGGACACATGGGAGGCCCTGAACATGTACACAGCTGTACACACACAAAGATTTCTGTGGGGAAATCTCAACATTAGGTACTTTATAGTCCACCATCTGTAGAAGACAATTGTTCTGTGCTTCATTAAAAGTCTTTCCAATTTTCGTTAAAAACACAGAATGGACTATGTTCACCTCTGATATAATTTGTTGACTTGTGTGATTACATTAGACATATTGTACTAATAGTATCAGCATGTGCATATAGAATCACAGGAATATCCCATTATGTAGTGCTATTATCTCAAATGCTGTACCTGGTCAGTGACAAGCAGCAGACTGGTGTAATCAGGAGAAAAGATGAGACTGGATATGGGTTGTGAGATATCAGCACAGATTTTCATCTCATACTGCAGATCTTTGATGTGATAAAAGATTAAAATGCCCTCCTGTGCAGAAAAGTACAAATCCACATGAGGTCTATGTCATTTATACTATCTGACTACCTGGCAAACTGAACTGGAAGAACTTCTGAAAATCACTAGAGCAGCAGTGTTTAACTGTATCCCATCACTAATGGTCTCATTTGTCTTTAGTATGTTTAAATCAAAAGGACTCTAACCTGAGATAATCAACCTACTGAACATGAAAGTGTTCTTTAATACCATTCTTGGTGACATTCCACGTTAGACAGACTCTCTCATCAGCTAATACTTCAGATTTCATATTGTTTTTTTTGAGACAGTGTAAGAATGTGTCCCCCACTTAAGCAGGAATGTAAAATGGCATTGTCAGATTGGGTTAGAGACAGAATTAGATTTTGCATAAAATAATTTGGCAATTCTATTGGCCATTTTCTCTCCTTTCCTATTTTTTTTCCATCCTTCTTTTCTGTTCCTCTACAATATTCTTAAATAAAAACAGGATTGCCCTCTTCTATTGCTTCTTTGACTACAAAATGGAATCTTTTTACACTCTGCTCCCCTGTGTCAAATCTTAACAAAGTAAATACAGACAATACCAGAAAGAACCTTTATAGTCCTGCAGCCCTTCACTTTTTCCTAACTCCTGTTTTTGCAGTGAACTCTGCAAATTTACTCCATTTGAATGCTGATTTTCACACAGTAAGTTAAAAGCATAAAGGATGCCTTACACTTCCAGCTGCATACAGTCCCTCATTACAAAATGCCATGGCAAGTAAAACTGTTTTTTGCAGATTGTTTGGTTTGCCACCTGAAAGCACAAAACCAACATAAAATATCAAATTTAATTTATTGCAAGAATGTGTCACAACTCCAAATCTGGGACAATTTACTATATATTTGTGAGTGAAAAGATCACAGAGTCATTTAGGTTGGAAGAGATCCTAGAAGTCCTCTTAATGCAATCTTCTGCTCAGCACAGAGCCGACTTCAAACTCAGAACCAACTTCAAAGTTGGATCATGTTGTCCAGAGTCGTATCAACTAAGGTTTGAAAATGGAAATTCCATGTCTTTTCTGGGAAACTTCTCCCAATGTCTGACTACTTTCGCTGCGAAAGTATTTATTTCCTAATACATGCAAATATATTTTTGGATGCAAACTGTGTCCTTTGCCTGTCTGGTTGTATTTTCTCTATAACCTTTCATTGGATAGCTAAAGCAATAGTAAAATCCCTCATTTCCTTTCTCCAGGCTGAACAAACATAGTTCTCTCAGGCTATCTTTGTATGTCATGCACTAAGAGTGCAAGAATCTTTGTGGAAATGTGCTGAACTTCATCCATTCTTTTTTGTATTGTGGAGCCCAAAACAAAGTGTTTGAAACAAACCCCTAAATCCTAACTCAGATAAATTACTAGTGACTGCAATTCTAAAGACATGCTAAAACTAAGCAGTAGGGAACCTCTTCTAGCATCACTTATTCCAATTTAAATTAGAACGAACAGAAATTTTTCCACTGCCACTGTTTCTCCTAAGGCTTTTAATTTGGCTGTCTATTAGCACAAAAGCTATTAATCTTTTGTCATGTAAACATACATAAGATTGCCAACAATGTATCTTACAGAGGCCAGTGTGAGATGAGTTTTTCTAACCAGTGGCTTCCAGCTGTACTCATACGGTATTACTCCCAGACATCAGCAGTGCTGCCTAAAAATCTGTTAGCTTCATTTGAACATGGAAATACCTTTCTTTTTCTGTACTTCTCTACGGACATAGGACACCACATCCGCTATTTTCTGCATGAACTCTGCACAAAAGAAAAAAATTGATAACGTCAACCTTGTTTGTATGTCAACATTGCAATAAAAGTCAGTTGTATTCCACACTACTGAACAAAAGGCCAAGTTCAGTACAGTAAATGAAAAATGTGCATTCTTCCTCAATATCTAACATTTCTGCCATGTATGCAACTGAGCAGGCACAGTTCTGTGATGCAACTTACAGCTGTAAAAAGGAGATAACATGGACTTGGTGGGGAGAGGGGCTCAGATGCAGATTTTATCTTCTTTCCAGTCCTAAGTCATGGTATTCTTATTTCTAACAATGACTTTTTTTTCTTATTAGATATACTTACAAAGCAAACTTCAGCCACTCTGAAAACAATGCCCACGTGAAATGTTGTGGCTGCTTATGATTCTGTCTGCAACACCATATCAGGAATTCTGCATGTGCCTAAAGCTGGCCATGCACTTAAGCATTCTGCTAAATAGATACAGATTGCAGTATGTTTTAAACTAAGCAGAACCTTCAGTATAACATAAATACAGACCATTTTGTTACAGAGTTTCAGGACAGGACTCAAAGAAGAATACACAGGCAAAGAAAAAGCCCAAATGGCAAATATTCTTCTTGCCTTCTACTCAACTGGCAAAACCAGTTCTGCTCACACCTCAGCTTTTTATTTCTGGATGATTTCCAACTCTTGATTTGCTACATTTAACAGTCTGATAGTTTCAAAATGAGAAATAATGCTGGTTTGTTGGGCTTTTTTAAAAGCAGCCTTCCATTTTGGTGTTCACTATCAAACGTGAAAGTCAGTGATACTTACTGCAGCTTAAAAAATCATGTACTATATATAAAGAGTACATTAAAACAATAGGGTTCTACTATATACCTTTATAATTTCTGTAAGATACTCAATAGGAGAACAGAAGAAAGCATAAAAAGCTTTTACCTATCAACTTTTCTCCCTACTTGAATGAAACACACTCAGCTGTTTCTTACCAGGTAGAGCTTTTTGTTCAAGAACAGAAACACTGTACTTCTCAGCATCAATTGCCAAAACATAGCCTTCTTTACAGCCCATGTATATTTCTGAGGTTGCAGTCCAGCAGTGGGTAGTGGGATGCACTGAAGTTTTAATACAACTTCTAGGCTTCAGCATGAAAATAAACAAGTTCAATCAACAACTGACAAATATTGTTACAAGCTGTTACATACACTTCAAGGTAAGAAAACAAAGATCATTCCCTCATAGAGTCTGACATGATGTTTAACATCAGCATTATTTTATTGAGTCATCCCTTCACTGAAGCCAGTAACCTGGCAAAGAACATTCTCCAAAGAAGTGTATTTGGAGATAGTGGTGGAGAACCCACTTCTCTCTCTAGAAGCTTGTTTAAACTGTGAATTACATTTTCAATTAAAAACTATCTATTTTTAAATTTGCATTTATCTGGATTTATGCTCCAGCACTTGTATCTGTTACAATTTTATCCTTTGCTTGGAAATCCCTCCAGTATCTTCTCTATCCTCACAAACATATTGACCCACCATAACAAAGTCGTCTCCCAAACTTTTAATGACAAAATTATGATAAAATTCAACACACTGAGCCCCTAGAGGTTTCTTTAAATGTCAGAAGGACACTGGAAGCCCCAATTTAAATGGTTACTCATTATGACTTCACCATGACAGCCTTTCAATTTGGATTTTCAGAGTATTCTTCCACTTTATAGCCATAATGTGAACATGTGATGCTTGCATAGCTGGAAATATTAAAATACATTTTGTATGAATAGTTTATCTTATTGTATAATTGAAATTGCACTGTAAAACAGCTCTGTCAATCTTTGTGTCATCTGCAAATAACTGCTAGAAATATCCCTGACCTGGACTTCCCATGTGTTTTGACTTTCATTTTGCTAAAATAACTCTCATAAATCTATCATCCATAAAACAGGAAGAATAGAACTTCCCCAGCAAATATTATTAAAGACAAGAGAGTGGTCTGTTCAGATACAACAGTAACAGAGGCCATAAAAATGCCATGATAAAAAGAAACAGATAAAAGAGAAGTCAGGGAGGGTACGAGGGGAACAAAATACAAGAAATCCTTGGGAGAACATTTAAAAGAGCATTCCAAGCACCATGCATGTGTGCAGAAGTGGTGAGGATCACTAAACAATATGATGGACGAAAAAAAAGAAGATTCTGTAATTCTATAAAATTCCTGTTGTGTCACTAAATGTTCTATAAAAAGAGGAAATATGGATGGACTTGTGGTGAAAACATAGGACAGAGATTCATAAGTACCTAGATTTCATTAACAACATATACCAAGCACTTGCTATATGATTCTGGGTAAGTAACTTATATGCTTACAAAGCATTTTTAATTTCTATGGGGAAAAATGTTACAGAAATGAAGTATATTAATATTTACTTTATAAATCAAATAATACTAACAGTAATAAATGTACAGCAAACAGAGCTTTACATCACCCAGAGAAACATTTAATATAGGCCTTTTCACTGATTATATATAGCTTGAACATCACAAATCTTTGGGAAGGTTATAACTGAACTTCTGCAAAACAGAAGCTTCCTCTGTAAACACAATTTCTCCAATGTTCCTTTGTACCTGCTGTCATGACTGTCTTTACACATAAACTAGGTAAAATATGCTAATCCTAGGATAAGACTATGTAAATCCCAAACCAGTTTGCTTCTTGAACTGTGCATTGGTACAGTGGTGCAGCATAATAGTAATAGTAATAATTGTCTTATTTTAAACTTCTCTCCCTTTTGAGTAGCACCTCTTCTGGGAAAAAAAATTCCATGATGGATTCTCACCACAAAACGTTTTATAAAAAGACAATGGAATAAAATTGGTGCTAGAGATGAAGCAGATTCAAGTGGGCTTGGTTGTCCTGCTCTGCTCTGCACTGGTGCTGCCTCACCTTGAATACTGTGAGCAGTTTTGGTCACTGCAATATAAGAAAGATATTAAAGTATTAGAGAGTGTCCAAAGGGGGACAAGGAAGATAGTGACGGGTCTAGAGGTGACGGTGTATAATAGAGCAGCTGAGGTTACTTGGTCTGTTCAGCCTGGAGGAAATGAGACTGAAGGGAGACCTCACTGCAGTTACACCTTCCTTGTGAGGGGAAGAGGAGGCGCAGGCACTGATCACTCTCTGGTGAGCAGTCACAGGATGCAAAGGAATGGCCTGAAGTTGTGTCAGGGGAGGTTTAGGTCAGACATTAGAAAAAATTCTTCACCAGAGGGTGGTTGGGCACTGGAACAGGCTCCTCAGGGAAGTGGTCACAGCACCAAGCCTGACAGAGTTCAAGAAGTGTTTGGACACTGCTCTCAGGCACATGGGGTGACTCTTAGGGAGCTCTATGCAGGGCTGGGAGTTGGACTGGATGATCCTTGTGGGTCCCTTCCAACTCAGCATATTCTGTGATTCTGTGGTAAACCACATTTAGAAAACTCTGATCTACAAAAATCTAATGCAAGAAAGAAAATGATGGAAAGCTGTAGGATATTACAATTCCTTTCCCTCTGCTGCCCCGCTGTGGTTACACTTGGGTACATATCCAGCCTTAGTGTGTGTTTCTAGAGTATGGAACACTGACACACTTCAAGAAGCAAACAAGCAGACAGGCAATGGGCTTGCTTTTCAAAGCTGGGGTGTTGGCAAGAGGTGCTTAACTTGACAGAACATATGCATGGGATCTCCCCCCAGTGTCAGGACTTACAAGATCTAACAGGCTCAGCTTTTCTGCTCGGTTAGAGATGGAGTTTATGTGCACAGGCATGCATGGAAGAGGGAATTGGTGCTGTAAGGCACAATAAATTCAAGACCTGAAAAACCTACTCAGCTACCAGAGTCTGGACCAAGGTGAAAACATACCAGAAACAGATTCATTGCCTCCCAGTGCCAAACTGTGAGTGTAGAACCTCACAGTTTAGCACATGTAAAACAACATATCACCACCACAACAAAAGGAACAAGAGCTTGTATTTCTTAAAAAACCCTTTCATTTCTAAATAACTTGATCATTACCTTACCAAGACTGACAACAAAAATACACCCATCTAAGAAATGGTAGGACGGTAAATAGCTATCAAAATATTTACCATATAATTTGGGAAAAAAAGGAAATCTTCAAAGAGGCCTATTAGAACAGTCTACTCTTACTCCAGAAATATTTCTATGGTTAATGAGAACATAGTCACATTGAAAGTGCTAAAAAGAAATCTAGGTTTTTCTGAAGGCAGCTGGGAATGCAAACACCCTATAGAGGTCTCTAGTATACATATCTAGTATGGCTGAAAACACTACCTTTTCCATGTGGAAAAGTTCACAACATGGTTCTGCAAGTTCAAGCCTAAGAACCTACTACTACTGAACAGAACAGCATCCATTCAAGGGCAAATTCTGTTAAGCCTCATAGACCTAATACAGGAGATGGTTTTTCCCCCAATATTTCTTGTAATTCACTTTACAGAATAAAGAACAAAGTGGGTTTTGCATAGTTCGTCATCTGCACATAACCTAAAGGCAGTAAGGCAGAAGAAAAAAGGCGAGGCCCCAGATGAGCACAGATTATCTTCATTTTCCACGTTTTTAGTGATTTCAAATATGAGCAGTTCACATGTATTTAGTATCAATATCCAAGAAAGGATATTTGTTTATAGCTCTTGATTGTCCTGGTAACCATAGGAAAACAGTTACACAGTTGAAAACCTCTACCATTGTGAAAGGATGAAGCGATGAAAAGAGGATGAGGCCAGGAAAACATAATTTTCTGTTTTATTTTTTGATTCTACTTTGTACACTAATCTGATAATACAGAACTCTCGTTGGTCCATTGAGAAGATGAGGTATAAATCTTATGTGTGCTAGTTTTGGTGTCTCATATATATGACAAGCCATCAAACAGAAATTGATGGTCTTAATCTTAGAAGAGAATCCCAGATTTGCAAGTTAAATGTTTTCACACTTCTAGTTGGTAGTCAGGTGAAAGTAAATTTCAAACAAAATGAGAACACTTTTAAAGACTCCAAAAAGAGGCATCTCAAGGGAGGCTAAAAAGTAAATAATCAAAAATGAGACAAATGGCAAGGTCCAACACTGACAGAGGTATGGGGATGTATTTCAGAAGCAGGGGTTGCTGAGACATTTTCAAAGTCAAAAGAACGCAATCCCAAAGGGAAGTAAGGATAGTGACGGTTACTATCAGTTTAGCATGGGAATAGCTTTTCAAGGTTTCAGCAGGTCATTTTAGCTTGGGCATAGGTAAATGCTGACACACTTCATACTGCTTCTGGGATACAGATTCAAACCTCCACTGCACAGATAAATGACTGTGCTAGGACCTGTGTCAGATATCTCAACACTGTACTGCACTGTGCAGCACCTCTGTGCCTTCTCAGTCTCCTGGTAAAATGGATTTCAAAAACATTGTTGAGGTAACAAATCCATTTACTTGGTTGTACCTATTTAAAAAGCATTAGGATTATTAATTTATTAACACCTATTTGCATAGGAAGTATAATGACTTGAAATAGTAACAAGGAAAGAATTCAGTAACTACCACAAATGTTTCTGCTTCATCTCCTTCCAGTCCAGCAATGGCTGAAACTGGCAAATCAGGGCCATGGTATGGATCATCACTACGAGAAAGTGGGAAAAAGAAATCCTCACGAGGACTCACGGCCCCATGATCATCAGGGAGTTCCACAGGGCTGTGAAAAAGCAAAAGACAAGTCTGAGGACTCTTCATTCTCAAATATGAAGAGTAAATGCTTACACAAAACGGAGAAGCTGTTTTCAAAATGGGCTTTATTTCTAAAAAGTAAGAGGAAAAGTGAGTGTATGTATGTATTTACACAAGTATTCTGTAATACCAAAAGGCACAAAATTCTTCAGTATTTTTTTTGAGATCACAAACTAAGGCCTTGTTTATACTTTCATTAGTGTAACTGTGTCAGTGGCAATATATTGATTACATTAATAGTTAACTAGATTAAACACAGTTGGGAATGGTAAAGTGGCTGCCACCTTGAAGCATAGATTTTACACTTGGAGGACTCCAACTTGTGTGAGACATGCTACTTTTATACCAACCTCAATAAGTATTTTGGCATAAATAAATTCTAGTTTTGCTGTGCTCAGGGAATTGCATTGACAGAGCCATCCTCTCTGGATCTGTAAATTAGCCACACAAGCTGGAAATCATATTGCAAATTGATACTGCTTTTGGTACGATTTGTGATTACAAGATACTGTTTAAATATGCTTACTAGGAAGAAATTGGTCCAAACTTGATGGTTTCATAGCTACAAAAGCAATGCTCAATGTAGCCACTTACAGAAAAGCAGTCCAGGCACCACCTTAATTCAGTCTCACAGCTTTGGATCAAGGCTGCCAAAGCAGCTGATTAGTATTAGCTTCATGGTGTGCATAATCTGGTCACATGAGTACTAAGAAATGAAATCATAAATTTAATTCACTTGATTGACTAGACATTCATAGCGGTTGTGATTTAGCAATTACTGACTGCAAATGCTGGATGAACTAGGTGGTACTAAATCCTTTGCAAACAGATGTGTGTTGCTAGTTTTTGTTATTAAAATATACTTCTAGATTTTGCTCTTAGCCTAAAGAGTGTTCCACTTACTGTCGAGTAAGGTGATGCTCGTCCTTACTCCTTTCAATGCGCCAGATGGTAACGGAGCTCTCAGCAACAAAACACAGCTGCTGCCAATTCATAGGGTTAAAACTCAGAGAGGTTGCTGTTAGCCCTGGCTGAGACTTACTGCACAGGAGGATATTTTCTTGCCAATTCCTTCATTAAAGAGAGTAAAAGAAAATCAAATCCATTAAACAGGTGGAAAACATGGAAGCCAAAGATCTGGATGTGATTATGACTGATGTTCAAGATCCAGTTTGGAAAACAAATACTTTGTCACTGACAAAAAATTTCTGCTGTCAAACTGTCAAGCTAGGTCCTCTTGAGAATGAAAAGGATGTGGTTAATTAGCCATACATAAAATTATTACCGCTAGAAAATGATTAAATAACTGACATTTTAGAAACATTATCATGCACTCCCTTTTGTGAAAAGACCAATGGTCATGAGAAATGAATTTTTTTTTCATCAGTGACTACTTAAATGGGCCTAAACAATTAACTCTTCAGTATCCCAGCCTTGCTTTTCCAATCTGTAATATAATGACTGCAGTGTTTGCAGCTGGAAGGTATTATAATGAGGAAACAAACCACAATCAGCCTATGATTATCTATCGATTAATTACCTAGATAACACAGTAATTGTGTTGTGAATGCAGACATACAAGCTATGGCTGCATTAACTAACTCAGGCACAAACCAGGGCAGAGTTTGTGTGGGGCTGTTAGGTATAGCTGACACAAGCCTGGGAATCCGCTTTCCACTGATTTTTCTTCTGTCCAGTATAACCTATTTTATTTTCTCCTCATCTAATTGGCATATTTTTCAATATCTAGACTAATATTTGACAGCATTTGCATTTTTAGGTGCTATCCAAGAACTGATTAACATCATTTGAAGAGAATGGTTAAAACTGTTTCTTAATTTATTGGACAATCTACCTGACTGTTAATCTAAATAACATTTACAGCTTTAGTGTTTGTCATTATTGCTGAGAGGAGAAATCTAAAATGCATACACTGCTGTAAATGGGTTCAGTATAATCCCTTAGTCTGGCTGTAATAAATTCACTCACAGAAATGATCACGAAGCGAACAATGGTTAACATTTATAGCATATGCAAAAAAATGGTAAGTGTTCACACATATACAGCAACCCTCATTAAAATTACAGGAAACTATAAGCTACAATTCTGACTTTTAAAGATATCAGTGTATCTTGCTTTCTAAAGATCTGTCAGCATGTTCTTATCTCATACCTACCAGATAACACCAACAGGGTTTTATAGTAGATAATTTACTAAGATCTGAAACTATAGTGAAACGTGTATCTGAAAAGGAATCTGATATTGTTTCTCCTTTGAACAGAAAAGAATAAAGATTAGGGATAAAATATCTCAGATGAAAGGCAGCTTTTAGTTAACCACAAGCTCTTTATATTTTGAGACTGACATCTTTCAAAACATCTGTTATATCGCTGATTCCAAACTAGCTTAAAGTACTGGGGCTGTGCAATTGTCATATAGTCATGACATCGAATCCTCAACACTGAGATTTCTGTCATCTATACACACACAATTCTACAATGAATGCACAATATAATCCAATCACAAAAATGAAGGCCATAATTTAACAGCAATTCACCCATCTCTGTTCAAATTATTACAAATGCTAAGCTTAATATTCTAATATAATTGTATTTTGTTACTGAATTCTTTGTGACTTAGGATGGTTTTCTATGATAATTAACTGCTGATAGTTGTAACACACTGATTCGAACTGGTTAAAATTGTTTGGCCTTGGAAACTGCAACTACTTTAAAGCATTTAAACATTTTTAGGTATTTCTGTTTTTAAGAATAATCTAGAGAAGTCTTTCAGGATGGTGTGTTTTTGTTTAAGAGCTTTCCATGAATCTCAACATGACACAGTTCCCTGTCACACTGTTTTTCAAGTCTTGGACCATGTGTGCTACTTCTGCTATAAGTGACAAGTGTGTCAGCTGTCAGGCCTGTGAGGCTTTGTTCGTTTCCAGTGATTTACACAGCCATCCTTCTTGAACTACTGCGTATGATCAGAGTTTACAGCAAACATTATTCTTATTCAGAAGGGATAAAGAAGTGGCATCTGTAATAATCTCTACTATCATTACTAAATTCTGAAATTCCAGGGGTTTCTGCATCTTCACTTACAATTGTCCAAGAAAATATCATCATTAAATTGAGACTATACCAACTATTCCTTCCATGTCCTTGCTTGTCTTTCTCCTACTCCACCCTCCCCATTTATTTTGAAGAGCTGAGACTCCACAGTCAATGGGAGCTTGTTGGCAACGGAGGCAAAAGCAGGGTTGTATTTTACAGCACAATTAAAATATTAAATATTCTAACTTTCTGTATTTGCACTGTATTATATAATATTTCCTTCCATGCAATGAGTAGAAAATTATGATCTAACCCAGTGATCCATGTTAATTTAATCACTGAACAAAATTATAAGCCAGAACTAAGATCTAGCAAAAGTAATTAAGAGGACCACTGAACAGTCCAGGGGGACAAACCAGTACAAATCGGTTTTAGAACCCTTTTCCTCTTTTCAGCAGGCAACTTTCTTCCACAAACAGCATGGTGCTCAACTTCCAACAGTGAACAGATAATTAAATGATGCTGAAGGCTCTGGAAGTACTCCAAAAAACAAAACTTGGAGGAAGGTAGAAGAGAACTTTCCTACAGCTAGAAACACTAGAAAATAAACAGCAATTTTGGTACAGAAAGTTTGCAGACAATGCTCAATCAGGTTAAAAAAAAGAAAAAAAGAGATTAAAGCAACCAGTATGTTTTTCACATTTGACTTAATCTATACTAAGACAGAAGTCACACAAAAATATGAATTAAATGCAAATGAGAGTGTTTTTTTTTTTTTTTTTAATCTTACCATACTGAAAGAACAAATTCTGGGATTGAAGAGTAACTGGCCAGATATGGGCCTGTGAAACTAAATGCAAGTATGGTGTAGTCCAGCTGAGCATCACCTGAAATGTAAAAATAAAGAACATGGTCTTTCATTGCCCCAGACTTCATTGTATTCTACTACAGATACTCTTCTCACTTTCTTTATACCCATTTTAAGTCTTCAAACATTCTTCAGACCCTTGATTTCTTTGCTTCACTGCAGATTATTCTTTTGATTTGATTGTAAAGATGCTCCCTATGTATCACTGCTTGGAATTTTTAAAATTTTTTTTCAATAATACATTGAAATTGTGAAGTATTTTCCCCCAAGTCCCATGAAATCCTTTGCAGTCATAATTTCCTTCACACACATTAAAAAAGCAAGTAGCATGATCCTTATTTAAATGGCAAGGGAACTGAAACATGAACCGGGTAAGCAAATTAACTAAGGAGAGGAACTACATGACACAGGCAAAACCATACATTAGATCCTGGACTCTAAAGTTTAGCTGCAAGAACCCTCATCCCTCTCACATCCTGGATTTCTTATCTGGCTTTCAGCAGTCTGCTTGGGAGTCTGCTGCACTATGATTTTATTGCTTATTCTGACTACATTTTCCTAAAACTAACTCTGTTTATCTCCTCTTCTTTTCCTTTTAAATTAGCTTCATTATGTATGGTCATATTCCTCCCCACCTTGAACCTAGGTAAAAGTACTGCAGGGGAAAATTTTTCCACTGCTTTCCATGAATGCCATAATGAGACAGTTCCCTGTCACATTGTTTTTCAAGTCTTATTAAAAAAAAACAACTTCAGAAACTGTCTGATTAAAGTATTGCTTTAATGAAATGATGATGAGGAGAGTTACCACATCACTACCTTTTAATTCTGTCGGTTTATTCAGTTCTGGAAAAGTGTAGATGTATATGATGGGATTCACCTTCCGGTCAGAAAACGCCAGCACTTGACTGTTGGCATTTGTTGCAAAGGCTCCCACCTGGCCAGTCTGACACTGCAGTGCTCTTGTCTTCTTTGTTTTGATGTCCAAGAAGAGGATGTAATTACCGCAAGGGTAGCAGACAGTTTGATTGTTGATAAAACCCAAGTTCTTGTTTGAGAATCCCTGAACCCAACTGAAAATAGAGCAACTGAATGTTAAAACATTAATCAAAGATACACATTTCTCAAAATACTGTGCAAAAGGGAATGTTGTAGCTTAAGTTCACTGAACTGATGCTTGGGATTTATTAGACTCATCGTAATACCAATGTTACAAAACCACAACAACTGAGATCAGGTATTATGAGTCACTAGTTCAATGTTTCCAAAAACACATGGTCAATCTTATCCCGATGGAGCACAAAGGACTGGCATAAGAACATGGAGAGATGCTTGTATTTCTTTCAGTTTTCACTAAAAATAAAGTCATCCAGTTCACAGGTTCTGGTTTTGTACTCATATATCCCAATAAAGGTTACAACTTCATTTGAAAGAATTTCACAGGTACAACCCATACTTGGGATGCAATTGTGTTTACTTAGCCTTTCTGCACTTTCATGGTTCATGTGATACCCACAAAATAAAAAGTACAAAGGCACAGCATCTGTTTATATGAAGCAAACCAGGAGGACTGTTCTGCTTTAAAGACACCAGTACTTTAACATGGTAAAACTCTGGAATGTAAACAGGATGTGTTACACAAGGACTGAAACAAATTACTGAAGAGGACTCTGCTTATGAACTTACAACACGTCAACAAATTCATAACTGCTTGCAGATGTTTTTACTTTTCAAAAAGTGTGTGGACAAACAGGATTCTCCTATGAAAGGGATCTGCATTTACCACTACGTGAGGATGTCAGTTTAGCCTGCTGGGACCACAGCAGGAAAGTTCCAGCAGTGCAACAGACACCCTACTCTCTCTGTACAACAAAAATTCTCTTTGAATTATCATTCAGAAACATCCCATCTCTGCTCTTTTTTCCAAGTCAGAGAATTTGACTGGGAGAGAGCTTTGTTCTCTGCAATGACCAGTACCATTTTCATGCTCCTTTCACAAACATACATCAGTCATAAAATCAGCTTAGCTGCTAATCCTTTGTACTCTTAGAAGAAGATGGTACTACAGCCTCAGCACTCTCATATTTAGGAATGTTTTGAAATTACTGGTCTTGAGATAAATTTATGTCCAGCAATAACTTCCCGTTATCTTTTCTGAGGAGTTTCTGCTCTTGGCTTCTTTTGCTACACAGGAGAGGAGTCAAGTGGAGCAAGAGAGGAATGGGAGCACTGACAATGTTCTTGTGGAGACGAACTGAAAGCCATGGCAACAAAGGAGATTTTTCAGCTGATAATGTTTTTCTGGGTCTTCCTTCATACAAGACCAGATTGTATGAGGTGCCATGGTACACGAGACATCTCTGAACATGCTTACAGGACTAGTTCTGTGCTTTTGTCCAACATTAGGCCTGAACCAGTAGAAATGAAGTATTTCTAACTTCTGTTTGTGGAGGTAAAATGAAATCTAAAAAAACACGTATGCAGGGTTAAATTAATGGGATGACAGCACAATTTATCATTCTTACACATCCAGTAAAGGCCTAAGGGGACAAGGGTTCAGGCTGTTATACGTAAGATATAGATAGATACAAAAATTTTTCACTGTGCGAGCGACTACACACTAGAACAGGTTTCCCAGAGAGGCTGTGGAGTCTCCCTCACTGCAGCTATTCCAGAACCGTCTGGATGTAACCGCATGCGCCATGTTGTGGGATGACCCCGCTTGAGCGAGGAGGTTGGACCAGATGACCCCCGGAGTCTCTTCCAACCTGACCGATCTGTGTTCCTGTGATCTGTGCCCGTGCAAATGCTTCCTTCTCTCTCCCCCCGCACTGTCCTGACAGACCCCGACCAGCACAACCTCCCTTCCTTCCTTTCCCTGTCTGACCGCCCTACTCATGGAGCCGCCGCGGGGTGAGCACAGCGCAGGGCACCGCGCACTCCACCCGAGCTCAGGAGCGTGTGGGGGCTGTGCCGGCCGCCCCCACCTCACTTCCAGCGCGGCTTCCGCCGCACGGGCGGCTCCCTCCATGCCCGGCCCCGCCGCCATCGCCGCCGCGAAGCCCCCGCGCCCTGGCAACAGCAACGGCGCCCACCATTGGCCGCGCTCGGAGCACGCAGCTGATTGGCCCGCGCCCCTACACCAGCCAATCAATGAGCTCGGGCGGGTATTTAAACACCCAGCCGGGACACGGCCCGATCTTTTTTGGAGCGGTGGCGAAGGGGCGGGATGTTGTGCAAGCTGTTATTGTCGATAAGAGCTGGTAGTTCTGCCCCCGAGCCGCTGTTAGCTGTGGCCTTAAACCTGGATAATCATTGCGGCTGCGTCTAGGAAGCAATGAATCAAGTGTAGGAGTCTATCAGACTTCGGGGAGAGAATGTGGGTTCCTTCTCTCCGTCAGCCCATGTGTCCCTGCACCTGGTCGAGTGCCACCTGCCCTTCTCTTAGTGGGACAGCTGTACCTATTTTCCCACTGCTTCTTATGTCCTTCTGCAGCCACTATTCCCTAGAGGTGTTTAGGATGGGTCTGGATCTGGTGCTGGATGATGTGGTTTAGGGATGACAGTTGGACCTGATGACCTTGAATGTCTCTTACAACCTTGATGATTCTGTAATTAGATAAGGTACAAAAGTTCTTGGATTGTTCACAACAAACCTCCTGAAGCTTCAGAGTGAGCTGAGAGGTTTTCCCCAGGAAAGAAGAGAAAGTACAGCTGCAGCGTTTTGCTGTGTACTTGAGGCTTTTTGCCTGGTAACAGTAACAACTTCCAAGTATAAAAAAAAGATTGCCTTTCCTAAAGGGAGGATTGTTATTTATAGTGTCTTGGTTATGGTAGCTTGCTTTTACTTCCCTGTACAGAGGCAGTGTGCAGTTTTGTGATACTGCTGTGCACTCACAGTGCTACATGGCAATGATGGAGAGTGGCATTCCTGTCCAGAGGCAGCAGGACAAGCCTGTTCCTTACCTCTTATCTCTACAGGTATTCTGTGTGCCAGCCAATACCAGGAGGGAATGAGGAGGGGGGTTTACTTTCTTTGGTACTTTTGAAGGCCTATTGTAGCATGTGGGTCTTGTGATCCTGGTTTGAGTTCCTACATGCCTGTCTCCAGGCTGTGAGTTAGCAGACTGCCTGTGTGTTTCATAATTGCTATGAGACATTTCAAACTAATTTTCTCTACTTTTATCAATTTTGCTGAATCTTTCCTAAGGATAGGTACTTAGAGGAATGAAGACTATGTCCTCTAACACATTTGTGTATTTTTTTATGGTAGGAGAAATTATTTTGTTGGCAAAGGATGCCTTACATACAGGTTCTGTTTGCCTAGGGCATGGCAGACTTGTGCAACAAATTACCACTCCCTTTCTCTGCTGAGCTGCTTATTATTTATGTATTCAAGCAGCAGTGACTCAACGAAAATCATGTTCCTTCATTCCAATGGCTAATGGTGTCAAGGTCATGCGTATGTTACTAGTGGCCATCTTGGTGTTTATCTGCAGGTGAGATTACCACACAAAATAATGGTCGTTGTGATCTTGTGTCCGAGGCTCAACTTCAGTGACAAAACCAAACCAAAAGTCACCAGCATGTAGAACTTGCTCCTGGTGCAGGCATGGATCCACTGATTGAAATCAGAGAATTCTCTGTTAGCCTTGGGGGTTTGACAGAGAAGTGTGCGTTGCCAGGAAGGCCAGGATTTTCCCTCCCTTTGGCAAGGGCTGTACCAGCCCACTATCCCTACAAATGTGCTGTTTCCTGGTAATGTAAAACTCTGACCTTAAAACTGGGTGTGTACAGCAATAGAAAGGGAATCACTTTACCTCTGTGGTCAGAGATCACCTTGGACATTGTGTGAATATGTGAAACTCATTAAGAGGAGAGCACTTCCATTTCTCTTATTATACTCCAAGGAAAGGTTGTAAGAAGGAGGCCCTGGTGCCCTGCTCTCAGGTGAAGAGGGAGCAAAAGGGATAAAGAAGATTTCAGTCTGTGCTTTGGTTCTTTCTTTTGCTCTATGCACCCACTGATGCTCCCACAGATCCCGTTTGCAGAAGCAAGCATGAATTCCCCTATGATTGCATACTAGTAATTAAGTTAGATTTAACTTTTGCTGTGCCCTCTTGTCTGTTGGGTTGTTGTCTCCTCTTGGGGTTTTCATCATGAAGCAGAATAGCTACGAGAGAGAGAAACCCTTCTTGTTACCCTCAAGGTGGAGTTGGATCGGGTTTCGGAGGGCGGCAGGTAATCAGGAGGAGGCAGTGAGGGGATCGTGGTGCCTTAGCAGCTGCTGGAGGCACTGCTTATAAAAACACCTGGCCCGTGGGGTAGAGTCCTGTTTACATGGGAGTGTCAGAGGTGGCTGTGCTGTTATTCGTAAACGAAGAGAGGGAGAGCATCGGGAGCAGCTGAACAGTGCCTGTCCCAGCTGGTGGGGAGGGCGGTCAGCTCAGGGAGAGACCACCGGGCAAGCTCTCCCGGTCAGCAGAGGCAGCACCGCTCTGCTGGGCCGAGAGGCGGGTGGGTGGGAGGGAAGGAAGGCCGGGAGAGAGGCGGGGCCGGGGCCCTGGGGCCAGGGCGGTGCAGACCGGCAGTCACAGATCGCAAGCAGCCGTGTCGGGATGTCGGGCGATCAGTCTCGCAGCCTGGGCAAGGGTAAGCGCCGCAGGGCTGTCACCGCCGGGCTGCTGGGGGCGGGCGGGTGAGTGCCGGCGGTGACTGCCTCTCTCCCCGCAGGTAGCGCGGCGCCGGGGCCCGTGCCCGCGGGGCAGCTCCGGCTCTACAGCATGCGCTTCTGCCCCTACGCGCAGCGGACGCGCTTGGTTCTCCGCGCCAAGGGCATCAGGTGAGCTCTGCGCCACCCCGCCGCAACTCCCCGCACCCCAGGGCCCCCACGGAGCAAGCGGCGGGCCAAGCTTCCTTCCTTTCCTAAATTTAACATCCCTGAAAGAGCTGATTGAGAAGAGGTTTCTGCGAGTGTTTTCCTCTAAAGCTTGAATGAGTAGGCTGTGTATGAAATCAACTGCACAAAGGCCCAAAGTAAAAGCCCCAAGCTGTTTTTCTTTTACAATTCTTGCCTGCCATAGCTTGTGCTAGGTAAATGTGAGTAGAGACACATACACTTTTGTTTGTTTTTGATGTGAGTGGCTGTGAAAATTCTGGAAGCTACGAATATTCAGTGTTTCTGTTGTATCACTGCCCAGCAAAACACAATAGTGAGTGAGTGGCCTTTTTAAAACGAGGACATGTACTGTGTTGCTATAACATTGGTTTGTTCTTGTGCTGTAGTAAGTTAATGGAATTCAGTACTTGTGTTTCTTTCTTTTTCAAGATAGCCTTGTCATTTCAGCATTCTTAAGTGGGGTCTAATGTCTTCCTTAGCTTACAAATTAAAAGTAACCATTTTTTCCATCTTTTTCTGAGTCTGCCAAGACCAAGGCCTGCCAATGGTTTGTTAACCACCACAGGGCTGGGAGTTCATGTTAGAATAGGGAATGCTAACAGGTCTCCTGGTAGTAAGATGACAGTTGTTTTGGTTTTTTATGGGCTTTTTTTTTTTTTTTTGAAGGAGTAGATGCAATAAAATTTCAGGGTCAGTTTAATTCTGTCTTGTCTTTGGTCTGATTTTGGAGCTGGGAAGTTTGTTGTAGTGCAGTGATTTTCGAGGGGTTTTATGGCTACCTAGATGTAATAGTTTTCTTCTGGTAACTTTCTCAGTTGTTTTGAAGCTTCAACTGTGTTTAGCAGACCTTTGGGCTTACTGGGAATTTTCTGCGGTCACATGAATAACACAGCATCTAACTTATGGTTTGGTAATACAGCCATTTTTCCCAAGTATCCTTTAAAATCAATATCTATTTGTCTTTACCCTAAATACCTGTTCTATGTGAGGCCATAGGTTGGGAAGATAAGTAGGTAGGATGCTCTCCTGATTTGCTCTTTGGTGCAGGTTAAAGTTCAGGTGCATTTCTTTATTGGGGTGTAGCTTATTTGCAATCAAGTGCTTCTTTTTTAGAATGCCCCTGAAGAATAAATGTGCTGAGTTCTGACCTGTTTTCAGCATGACACTAAAGGCTGCCTCTGTTGGGTGTTTGCAGACTGTATGTGTCTTTTATTAGTTTAACAAACAACTCATTGCAAGTCAGCACTTGCTTTCTCTAGTAAAGTATGGCAGTATTTCTGTGTCCAAGAATTAGTCCTGTAAAGGACTTCAGGAAAATGAAGCAGTTCAGTGGCTTGAGAATTGAGCCACTCAAGTGTTGAAGTGTTGAAGTCACTGTGTTTCACCCATGGTGTGGATGATACTGGAGCAGAACTGAGCCTGTCTGGGTCTTGTTTCTTTTGCTCTTGTAGCCATGAAGTAATCAACATCAATCTGAAAAACAAACCTGACTGGTACTTTGAGAAGAACCCTGCTGGGCTGGTTCCTGTTCTGGAGACCAGCAAGGGCCAGCTGATCTGTGAGTCCCCAATCACCTGTGAGTATTTGGATGAAGCATTTCCAGGGAAGAAGCTGATGCCTTCAGACCCATATGAGCGAGCCTGTCAGAGGATGCTCTTGGAAGACTTCTCAAAGGTACTGTGTGATCAGAGTGGGATTGTGTTTCTGACTACCATTGCACCAAAAGCTGCAGCTCTGTTGCTGCTTTCATCCTTTAAGGCAGGTCATGGGTCTGGGATGAGCATTTCAATAAGCAGAGGGGATATTGGGGCCTTTTGCTGTGAGCACATACAAACTACTGTCTCTGAATTGCTCCCAGCATTTGTGTGCAAGGATGGATTCAGGAAGGCATCCAAACTAGCGAAAGTTTGTATGGCTGAGGTATAGTTTGAGCATCCTAGAACAGAGCAAAAGTTAGTAGATCAAACCAGTGGAACATGTGAGACCTGGGAAATGACAATTGCTGTATTTTATTCTGAGTCTTTCTGTAGGAAGTACTGTGTGAATGCAGGATGTGGGGAATGCCTGACAGAGCCTAAAACCATGGACAGGAGATGGCATGTAGCTGTAAACAAAGGACACATATAGGGGAGGCTGGGTTTGGCTCTCATTTGGGGTTGGAGATGGTTGACTGGAATTAACCTCTATACTAGCATGTGATCTGAGGAGTCTAGGAAATGACAGAAGTCACATGGATATGAGACAGGAGAAGAAAGCAATAGAAGATGCAAAAGAATGTGGACAAAGAAAGGGAATGGGAGGGATGATGTATTTCCAACAGTACTTTGTAAATAGACCTAATGGAAAGAGGGTTACGGGGAAGTGTGTTGCACGAAAGAAAATATACAGATGCGAAACATTCTTCTTTTCACTATTCTGTTCTTACTACAAGACTAAAATTCATTACTATTAGTATTAATTCTTCCTCTAGGCTTTTGCTTGCCTTTTATGAAGCATAGAAGATTATTACTGGGCTTTATGTAACTCTTTAAAGTCAAGTCTCTTAAGATTTAACTTGCATCTAATACGTTAACATCTAAGTTAACATTTTGAGTGACTTGCTTTTGTTCTTGTACCAGGTGCATAAAAAACTTTATACTTTCCTTTGTATAGATAACATCCTTGCTTTTCAAGCATGTTTTGGCAGTCAAAGATGGACAGGACACTACAGCACTGAAAGCAGAGATTGCTGAAAAGTTTGGCAAACTTGAAGAGGTGAGAGTATTTCATGATAATGTGCAGATTGCCAGCTTTTGTTTTAGTTTTCATGCTGTGGCCTATGGAAGTAGATCTCTCATTTAGTTGGTAGTTACAACAAGAAACAATTCCTCAATTTATTATCCACAACTCAGGATCCACAAGGGTACTATTAGAATAAATTTCAAGTAGCTAAACTAAACTTTACCTAATGATGATGATGATGATGTAGACTCGGGGAGAATTTTTGAATTCTAGCAGACTGCTGTTGTCTTGGATATCTTTGTTCTGCTTTAAGTGTAAGGAGACCTTGCAGCATATGCTAAGAGTGAGGGCTGAGGAGTCTGAGCTGCTGAAGAGCATCTGTGCTGAAAGCAGTACAGATACCTTGGTGGTGACATAAAATCTTTTTCATTCTAGAGCTTATCTTTGAGGGTGGGTGGGAGCAAAATGTAATTTGTACCTTGTATCCAACCCTGGACCATATTCTGTGGGTGGTGTAATGCAACTTCAGTGGAGCTCCAGGAAGTGTCAGGTGGCTTTGATGCTGTATTAGCCACTTGACAGTCCATGTCAGTAATGGTTCTTGGCTAGTCTGAACAGCTGTTGGACTTGCCTTTGCCATGAACCCATTCCTTCTGTCTTTAGCAACCACAGCCAGTGCTTGGGTGGATCAATGAAGAGGAGTTCCTCCAGAGTATTTCTATTCTGGTGCAAAGCTGCCGATAACCTTTTAGTACTTTCCTAGTTCTAACAGTCCTGTGCATTCTGCTTTCCCGCCCCCTGGTCTGCCAAAACACAGTTGTTTTCAGGGTAGTCTTGTCATCTGCACTACTCCAGCCTCAGCGAGATCACATGGATGGATTCCTGGGGGAAGTCATGTGTGTTTCACTTCCCTGAAATACAGATGTATTAACATTAAGGAAGGATTAACCTTCTTCCTGCTTGATTAATACTGTGAAATTGTATTCCTTCAGTGCCTTTATTTTACTATACCCAGAATGTTTTTGCAGCAGCAGCTGATGGTCAGCTGTGAATGGGAGGCTGGAACAGAACGTGCAAATTTCCCTCAGCATATTGCAAGAGATATTTCAGAGGGGAGCACCTTAGGAACGTTTCTATATTTCGATTTCTGCTGCCCGGCAGAGGGGGCTGTGTTCCTGTCTCTGCTCCTGTGCAGCTGCTGGTTGTGTGCTGACAGACACCTGGGAGCTCAAACAGCTCAATGCTTTCTGAAGGGCTGATTTAAAATTTCTTATATATTATGGGGGTTGGGGAAAGGGAGTAAATGCCATATGAGTATATAGAGTGGTGTGTGTCCAAAAAGATCAAGATTTGTAAGGTCTCTTGAGTTTTACTTTTAAAACACCAAAGTGCCTGAAAACAGAGATACTAGTCTAATGAAAGAAGATACCAAGCTCTGGAGGGTCTTTAATGCATATTAAACTTGGATGACTATGGCACTTAAAAATGCATCAGAGTCATAAATGTAACAGGAGGACTTGCTGCATTCTTTGTGGCCCTGCTTTCTGTGCTGAGCTGTGAGGATCTCTTTCTGGTGTAAATTACACTTGTGTTCTGTAGCCTTTGCACCTGGACTCAAATGCAGTTTGAGATGTAGGGTTAGAAATGTGTCCCTGATGTCACTTGGCTTCAGCTGCCATGGGAAAAGAGTCCCTGCTAAAATGGTGCTCTAATTTACCTGGATGATACATTTAGCTGGATTTATTGCTCAAGAAATAAGTGTGCTGTGGTGTTTGATCAGTCTGTGCCATTAATGCTTTTTGACAAGTAAGAAATCACGAATATATTCTGAGCTAAATTCCTATTTGTTTGTACGCATGCTGCAGCTTGCTACTGATTAATATTTTGTGACAGTTTTTGAACCTCTGGAGAAGAGCTGGACTGAGTTTATGAAATAGCAGCTGTAGTATTAAGCTTAACTATACTGACTGGCTCCGGCTCAGCTAAAATTGCATGCACAAGAGCAATACAGTGTATCTCCTTTGTTTGCTCACTGATTCCTGTAGGGCGCCTGCCTTCCACTATGAAGAGGGGCTTTTGGTGCTGTAGTGTTCTGCTGCACTTTTCCTTTCAGGGGCAACTGACATCTCTCACCTTCACAGGCTTTGTCCAAACGCAACACTGTGTTTTATGGTGGGGACTCAATCTCAATGATTGACTACTTGATCTGGCCATGGTTTGAACGTCTGGAACCATTCCAGCTGAAAGAGTGAGTACCTTGCCTGCCTTCTACTGTGTTCTGAAGTGCCTCAGCATCAATATTCCTGTGCACACTGCAGCATGGGCCACTCTTGGGGGCTGCTGAAGAAAGCTTGTATTGTGTTGTAGTTTGGGGTAAGCATCCTCCGCTAAGCTGGACATTGTACGGGGACAGAGCAAGTAGTAAAATGGAACTGTTCAAGCTGTTTTGCTTCCTTGATTCCCTCCAGATTTTCCATTTGCGTTACTCAGTCCCTTCCTTTTTCCTGTAGCTCTTTGAATCACACCCCAAAGCTCCAACGCTGGATGGAGGCCATGAAAGAGGATCCGGCTGTCAAGGCTACAATGACTGACCCACAGATATACAAAAACTACCTCCAGCTATATTTGAAGAACAGCCCTGAGGCATGTGATTATGGGCTCTGAGGTGCCAGTAGGCATGTGCTGGTTGAAGTGTCAGTGGTGCATTTCTGTGTGGGGAGTTAGTGTAATTTGGGGGGGCGGGGGATGGTTCTTCTGTGGTTGCATTTCATAACGGGGAATAAATCTGTGCAGAAAAGGCTGAGAAACCTGTGAACCTTCCTGTCATGAGAAGGATGTGCTGGTTTCACACAGGAGCTGGAAAGTCATTGCTAGCCCTGTGTTTTGCATAAAGGAAAATGTCTTTACTCAGAGGCGATGATCTGTAATCTCTGGCCTCTGTAGGCATTGCTGGTGAGCAGTCCCTGAACTGGTGCTGTTACCTGATTTAAGAATTGTTATACTGGTGCTTTGCAAATGAATAAAAAGCAAACAGTGCTGTCTTCAAACAATTTTTCCTTCCTCTTCTTGGGCAACTGTTAATCACTGGACTGGTTATGCAGAGAGAGAGGAGCAGTGCATTGTAAAGGCTAAAACACATAGTGTGGCTTGTGAAGTTAAGATGTGATTCCTAGTGCAAACTGGCTCTCTCTTCGGACAGCTCTACTGCCAAAACAGACCTTGCAGCCCCACCCACCTGCTGAAGTCTTGTTTGCAGGGGTCATCTAGTAAGGGCTTCCAATTTGGGTTAGATATTCTATAATCCTTCTCTGCCCTTCTGAAGTAGTGTTGTGTTTATTCTAGGTTCTAACCTAAAGGCTGAAGTAAGGAGTAAAGCCAACAGAAACCATATCCTGAGCAGAAGGACATTTATTTTCTGTTCCTCTCCAGAATTTAAAGCATCACTGTACTTGTTAAGGTATAGAGAACAGAAGTAGAAGGAGTTCAGTCAGAACATAGTGGTGTCTTGCTGCTGGTAAAGGAATGAATATGTCCTGTTCCATCAGGTAAGAGGCAGCATCAAAACTTTTCAGTTGAACATCTTTGAAGCTATCCTATATGTTAATGTAGCGGAGTGGGGACAAGATCATTTGAATCACAAGCAGTCACAGGAAAAACTTCTTCCTCTCCTATTTTTTCCTTTTCTTTTTTCCTGTCCACATTTATGACTCATTCTAATGTTGCTCAGCTGTGTATATCTGTCAGACCACTAGCAACCCAAACTAGGCATAATTCCAGGGAATAAGCACACAGAAAGAAATTAGGCAAAGCAGTGTGTTCAAGGACAGGACTGTGGTTTCCATGGGGCTGAGGTGGTCGGCATGAGATATCCAAGACTGTTCCTAACTACCTCTCATTGCAGTGAGGTGATGTAGCAAAGCAGAACGTGGTGTTTCATGGATTTCACGGTCATTGAGGCACTGGGAGTCTTGGAGCTTCTCTGGAGGAAAAGTGGACTGATGTTTTTCCTGTAACATGTTGTGCCCTGGCGCAGTAACTCTCAGGCGGTGCATGCTTGTGTAACTTCAAGTAGGAAGGAGAGATTTGATGAGGAAAAAGAATGAGCGAGAACTTGGTCTGTCAGCCTGTGGCTATTGGAGGGGCTTGTTTATACTCTTACCAGCTTTAATTCAAACTATGCAGCTTTTCCCCTCTTGTTTATCTTTGTGGCTTTTAAACACATCTGGCACTACTTAGAGAAATAATAGTTACGCTGCTGTTTCTTCCAGAATACTGATGTTTTTTTTGAAAAAAATTTCCAGTTGGGATGTGATGCTACACATGTTTCCTAGATTGTCATTAGAGGATCCGGAGGAAGCCTAAAGCTGTGAAGTGTTGTCAGGATGTGGATCTAGGCTCTTTCATTAGATGAAAGCAGGGTCTGAGCTTTTTAAACTCAATATCTCTGAAGTAGTTTTGGTGGGATCTCAGTGGCAAACTTTCAAGAATTAACTGCAGAGCATTTTGATTTTATTAGCAGCTCTGCTTTGTGTAGGGCTTGTTGAAAGCTGTTAGTATAGTGCAAAAATATGTTACAGTTTCCTCCAGTGTGTTATTTGACTGTAGTGGGAGATGTGACATTAGGGAGATCCAACAATAGGTTAAGGGCAGAGATCAGCATCCAAAAACTGAACTGTCTCCAGCCAGACCACGGTAACCCAGTGACTATGTTATCTGAACAGAAAGAAATGCTCTCCCCATCTTTATTTAGTGGCTGTAGTGTACCATTATAAATGTGCTACTTCAGCAAAAAAAAAAGTAAAATGAAATATTCTGCCTTATAATTTACTATTAAATATCCATGTTCTAAATCCCCAGGCAGACAGCTGGGGTCTTGAACTCATTATAGCACAGCAAGAAATGCAGGCCTCAGGCAAAGTGTGTTTAATGTGGTAATGAATATGCAATACTGGCCCAGTCTTGAAAGAAAAAGACAAGTTATGTGGAAGGGATTGGCTCTCTCCTTTCACTGTGGATGGAAAGGAGATATTTGCATTTTCAGTTTTGATCAACAGAAGAGAAAGATGGAAGTCAGTAAGGAAAGCATCAAGCAGATGAACAGCTCTTGCCTTTGGTCAGAGCTCTCCTTAAAACCTCCTGTGGATCAGATAGTACAGTAAGTAACAGTCTTTACTCACCATTTGCTCCATGTTTTGCCTTTGAAAATTGTTAGTGCTTTTGCTTTCAAAAAAAAGAGGGTGCTTTTTTGTTTGTTTTCTGTTATTGTGCCACTAAATATAACTGCTACTAGCACAGGTTAAAAAAGATAAATACAGTGTGAAGCAAACAAGGACAGAGGCTGTCTGATAAAAATAATGAGTTTAATAGCATGGTGGATAATAGGTACTTCAGGTTAGCAAGGCATTGGGCCTTGTTCTGCCTTGCATTTGTAGCATGTCCCTCTATATTTACTAATGTCCTTGGGATGCTTAGTACCATCATAAAAGATGTGGTCCAACATTTGTTTATTATAATTTTAGGATCCCTTATATTGAAGCTAAGAGAAAGATAGAAGGGAGCCAAACAAGAGGAAGGAATGGGGATCCCAGAGTCTCGGATCTGGGAAGTTTTGCTGAGTTTTGTGTAAGTTGAGTGGGAACTTGGGTGTGTGGGACTGTGGCTATAACAGAAGGCCCTTGCTTGGGGAAATCGTTGACAAGTTTCTGTCTAGGGAGGTGTTAAAGGGGCCAGTGGTTCTTGCACTGAAAGTGGTAGTAACTGGAGATACTGGTTTGAAAAGTCTCAAAAATCACGTACAGACACCTGGAACACTTGTGTCAACTCCACACAAATGCCTGTGGTTTTGTTGCTTTTTCTAATCAATCAAAAAGGAAATCTCAACTTTTTGCCTTGTTTCACTTAATCTCAGCTTCTTGCCATGCTTCATTTAGCAGCTGTATGTCCTGCTCACCAGAGAGACCTGGCTGTGTGTGAGTGCATGTGTTGGGCATGTGGTGTTGGCACAGTGTGAATGTCCTGGCACTGCTCTCCCCAGTTTTCCACTGTCATGGCATCTATAATGTTCCCCTGCATTCGTAGGGTTTGAGAACCGGCTGTCTCTTACCGTTTCTCCTGTCTTTTCTAGTAGCCTGATTATTTCACCACTGTTCCTTGGACATGGATTTCACTTGGGAATAGCTCCTGAAAATGCAGTCTCTTTACAGTCATGAGGTCAGGTGCTATTTTACTAAATCACTCCCATTTTCTATAAGATGGAAACAGTCTTTTCTACTGCTGGTCTGAGGCCAACAGGGATGGCAGTTGCTGATTTATCTCAGTAATGATGCCACGTGATGTCATTAGATTTTTTTCCCCTTCTATTTGATTTACTAAAACAGGAGTTTCAAAACTTGTCAGCTGTGCTTGGGGTGGAGTGTGACAGCTGTTTAGCAGTCTGCAATAGCACTGTATCTGAGTCCAGGAGGGAGTGAGAATGCAGCTGGTATTAAGGGGCTGAGGTACGGAGCCTGTGCCTCTCACAGCATCTTCTGGTGAGGAGGAAGCAGCTTGTGAGAACTACAGCATGTGCTGCAGGTTTGTGTCTTAGAGCCACCACCCTTGGCAAAGGCGATGGAAAAAGCCATCTCTCCAGGGAAAAGGAAGCCAGGAATAGGGGCACTGAAAAGCCGCAAGCTGGGTAGGGAACAGACAGTGTTTCCTGTAAACTGCAAACCGTTTGCATGAGTCACCTATGTGAGTGCACAGCAAAGGCATCAGAGGGCTGAGAAAAAAGCTGTCAGCTTCAGACTGCCTGAAGAATCAGTGAGGACCAGCAGAGACATTATGACTTAATACTGTCCTTCCTGCAGCTCTCTGCAGCATACCCCAAAGGATGCTTTTGTGCCTTTCCTCCTGTCACTCAAACCATCCTCCGAAGGGAGCTCTCAACAACAGTGTGCTTTGGGCCAATCTACAGGTTGGAGTGTGGATGTTTTTTTCCCCGTATACATTCATCACAAAGCTCTTTTCTGTGCCTCTTTAGACTTGGAAGCAGAGTTTGTCTCCTTTTACTTGTAGTAATTAAGGCATGGTGATTAATCACCTGTTTGTCTTTTGTGGGAAGACAGCTCTGATATAACCTGTGTATTCAAGCCCACAGATTAGGTGCTTCAATTCCTCTCCATATACTTTATGTGTCTTGACTGTTTCGTGCTGGTATATCTTTGCTCTGGATCAAACCTTTCACTTCCAAAGCTTTGCCAGGCGTGGCTCTGGCAGGGGAGTGAGTGTGGGGCTAATGGTAGAAAGCTGCATGTGGACAAGCCTTGCTTTTCTCTAGTTTTGCATACAGGAGGTTTGTAATACTGACGTGATAGCCCTGAGGGTGAACTGAACTGGCAGGAACATCCTGCTGACGGTGCAGAACACCTCTGTTCCATGGGAACGCCTGTGCAACGGAGGCCAGGAAGGGCTGCTATGGATCATCTGTGCTTACAGGCATGGGAACCAGGCAGGGCTGCCCTGCCCTGCCTGGTGTGAGCTGGCAGAGATGAGACCTGGAACATGTTAGCAAGCTATGTATAATCTCCCTGAGGATTTGGGAAATCCCTCTGTGCTGTCTGATTCCCTGCAGAGGGCTAGAGAGCAAGACTGAAGGTTCGGAGCCGTGGAGTGGATTCCTGCCTTGATGCACCTGGGGAGGTGAAGTGACTGATGAGTCAGGCTGTGGTAACTGTGGTTATTGATCCCAGTTCTGCCCCCTGGGCCTGTATTGCACTGTGTTGGATGCTGAATGTCAGATTGTCTGCAGAAAGGTGCCTCACTGAACTTCCAGTGGCATCATAAGTGTCATGGCTCTTCTGGAAAGTAGGACAATACAGCCAGAAATTTAATCTTGTCTCCTTACATGATTAAGTCTTTGCTGAGTTGAGACTGTTAATGGCTGTGGGCCCACCAGTGGATTTGAAGATAGTTTCACATCTAAAATACACTCCTTTTCCTGCAGAGTGCCTAAGACACCTTTAAGAACTTCATTGTGGCTTTATTTTTTATTTTTGGGCACAATTTTTAACACAGTGCCACAGTCAGACATTTTACAGACATTTCTCAAATAGCTGTACAGGCTGTATTTAAATGTTTTACCTCAGCACCTTCTGTGCTTCCCCATCAGAGCAGATCAATACAGCTAATACCATTTTTTTTCTCCCTCCTCTGACATTCTGGGTGAGCTCTGGTTTTAGCTAGACAGATTTATAATTACTTGTAAACTCACAGCCTTTATTTGCAGAGGTTCTGCCTTTGAATAATGATTCAGAATCTTTGTTCTCTGCCTCTGCAGCCAGAGATTTTACTTCCAGCAGCTGAAGAGTCTCAGATGACACTCCTAAATGTAACATAACTGGAAAATGAAGTTTCTTTTGAAAAACACTGTAACATTAATTACCCCACAGCAGGGGCTTATTCAGATTTCTGTTTTGAGACCAGACTGGTCCAATAGATATGATGGGAATATCTGTTTGCATCCATCTTGCCTTAAGGCTCTGCTGCAAAGTTGGGTGGATCATTTTGAGAGTAGCAGAAGTAACACAACCCTGTTTTCTCATGGCTTATTTCTTCAGGTCAAAGAAGACATGAGTACCAACCGCCTTTTACTGCACTGGGAACATTTCAAATACCTCTTTTGTGCTTTTGCAGCATTATGAGAGTCTGTGTCTCCTATCCATTTTCCTGCTTGCTTAAAAATTATCAGAGGTATTTCTGAGCTCTGTCAAATTTAGCGGAAGTTTTTTTAAAGATTCAGAAGCTGCTTGGTAACAAGTTTCTTTTCCCCTCTTTCCCCCTGGCCTATATGTGTGAACACACCGACTGCATAGGAAACTGCCTAAAAATAACCTACTTTATGTTGCCATAAGGAATTTATCATTTCAGAAAAAGACGGGACTGCCTAGAATTTTACTTGGAAGGGATGCAACAGCTCACATGTTTGGTTGGACCCAATGACCCAACACCTTGAGACATCCTTTTCCCAAACAAATAGAATCCAGTTAAATACAAGTTAAAATCTGATCCTGTGCCAGTGGCACTTGGGAACAGACCGGAGTTAGCTTTTAGTCCTGCAAGCAACAAACCATAGTGCAGAATGGAGCAGAGGGGATAGAACATGCTCAATATGTGGGCAAATCCTGAGCAGTATCCCATTCTGAGACCAGTGTTACCAGTGATCCCTAGTGGTACCTTACCAAATTCATGTAAGTGTGCTTCTGAGTCACCAGATCCTCTGAGATTGCTTTTGCCTTTTTTTTTTTTTTTTAATAGCACAGGTATTTCTGCCTACTTGAAATAAAGGAGGTTCTGTCTTTGCTTACAGCTATCCCATGATTGGTAAAAAGTGATTAGATAAATTTTTAAGCTAAAACTCAATCTCTCTAGTGGGTGGCTTTCTGCTCTGCCTACTCTGTGACAGATAATACTGTAATACTGGTCATGGCATGGACCAAAAATTTGCCACTTGCCCTTCTGAAAAAGGATTTTATAATGATGTTACACTTTCGGTTCCATAGCAACACTGAAGCAGTAAATGAGGCAAAGAAGAAAAAATGCTCTAGGAAATCAACAGCTCAATGGAGAAAATGTTGCTGAGCTTGTCAGATAGCTTTGAAGCGGGGTGGGTTTATTTTTGTTTTGTCTGGGTTTTTTTTCCAATAACAAAGTTGCACCAAGTCAACCAAGACGACTGATCCTGGGCTACAGAATTCCCTTTCCAGCAGTGTGTGGTTGATCCTGGGAAATTCTGAGTCCTGGCTAAGTGGATTTGGGCTGCACCTCTTAAGCCAGCTGCTTCTCAGACCTGCTCAGTGCTGATTCAGCCCCAGTGAGCACTGGAAGGCAGTTATTAAAGATGTGCAGGGCATTCTGTGGGGCTGGAAGACATTTTGCTATGGAAACAGAGGTGGTTTTCTTATACGAATTAATAACTAGCTTTGGGTTTGCTTCCAGAGCCAGAGCATATTAGAATATTAACAAGAAGATGCCATTCCCTTGAACAAGGCAAAGGGGTTAAGCAGGGGGCTAAGTGGTGGTGGGTGGTTGCTGAAGTTGCTGTGGATACCCATAAAACAAGCAGGTAAAGAGGATTCCTCTGGCTGAACTGGAAATCCAGGAGATGTCTTGTTCAGACCATAAGGGCAACATCTATCAGCATTATTTAGGGCTTGCCACAAAAGGGTGGTTTTGAGCAGATATATTCAGAATAATTACTTTGATTTCCTGTGGATTCATATTCTCAAGAAGAATTATATCCCTGGCATTATTCTGCAATAGCTATTCCACTTTATGTTCATGTTGCAGTTTATTCTGGAATAATTTCTACAGGGATTCTTGCTGCTGGGCTCACTGTGCTAGGATCACACTGGAACTATCCCCACCCCTTCCTTCTGCTCTCTTAGAAACATTTTGCAGGGAGCTAGAAACAAAAGAGACTTCATGCTAATTTAGCTTTTGTACAAGACTTCCTTTATTATAAATAAAGCTGTATGAGAAGATCTATACAAATTCAACAGTGTCCTGCTATAGAAGCAGCGGTTTAAGTACAGCATTGTCCATCAAGGAAGACCTTGGTTTGAGACTTCTGATGTTCATTGCCCATCTTGGCTGCATTGCCAAGACTCATCTTTGTACTGCAGTTTTGCTTCTGAGCTAACATATTACACACAGCACTCCCTAATTCTAAAAAAAGACAAGTAATAAATAAAGCTGTTTACCAGGTAGGGTCCTATGAGAGCGAACCCCTTACTGAGCAGCAGCAAAGCTGTTACAGGTGCCTAAAGTCTCATTTCTTCACCACAGAGAGAACACTGCAAAGACTTTGCATTAAAAACAGCTGCTGAACAAACACCAAATCTTGCTGCTTGAATACTGGATAAACTTTCAGATCATTTTGCTAAGCTACATCTTTATACCCCTGTAAGACCTGTATACAGAGCAACTTGGAGAGAGAGAAGCTGTTTTCTGTGGCTGCTTAACAGTGAACACCCAACAGCTCCCGTTAGAAGACATTCAGCTCCTGAACAGCAATAATAACCTTAGACCAAGACACTTTCCAAAGGCAAATGATTCATGAGGCTATGCTGTAGATCAGTGATTGCTATCAACTTGCCACTAATTCCATTGCTTTGACACAGCCTGTAATAAAATATTAAAACCACAAGTTGAGGGCCCAGGGAGTGGTTGGAAATGACAGTTGAAGGCACTCGGAGTTCATCTGTTGAATTCACCTGATTAGCAAATAGCAAGAACAGAGGCACATGAAAGGGGTGCAGGATAGGCCATTTATCTTTCCTTCGGATATCTCACAGAGATACAGGCATTGCCAAAGAGATGTCTGTTACTCAGGTGTCATATGCAGTTTGGTTTTAAAAGAACATTTTTCGCTTTAAACCACACAATCTCAGCTCTACTCCCTTCCTTTAAAGTCACTTCCTATGAATACCCACCCAGATTTCAATCAAGGCAGAACTACACATGGGCAACACCAAAAAGCCTTAGGACATTTTTACTGGCTGACAGCCGATGGAACTGAATTGTCTTATAAATCTTATTTTGTGAAATGTGTGGGCTTTTACTGATAGGCTGCTATTTGGTGGGCAAAGATTTGATACAGGAGAGACAAGGAAGTCCAAGGAATGATGTGCTTCACATCACAGCCTCCTTGTACCATGGCAGAGGTGCGGTCCAAAGAAATACTGTGTACCAACTTCTCCTCTGATGGGACATGTCTGTACCTTTGGTTTGCAAGGAAGCTCTCCACTCTGAGACTGACTGGAGCACAGCTTATAATCACGAAGAACCTTTCCCTGCTACAGGTATGAGTAGGTCCCCTCAAAACCTAAATTCACAGATCAGATCACTTTAAAGGTGCACAGGGCAAAATGAGCATATTGCATGTAGGAAAATTAAACCAAGCAATTTGCTCTCAGTGGAATCAAATCCATAAATTACTTGATTCAGCCCCAGCTTGTGTTCAACTAAACCCCATGGGAACACTTCAGGGTCAGTTTGGGTGTAAGAGAGAATAGGCATACAAGTACAGAAAACAAAGAACAAAAGACTCAATCCACTTATCAGTTCAGGTTCCCTTTGAGTCTGAGCAGCGGTGCTTAGGGCTGCGTAAAGACGAGTTTGGGCACGTTTACAAGCTGCAACTGGTGTTGCAAAGCTTTGTTCTGACATTTTAATAGGGGAGTTACCTTATTCTGTTCAGCAGCCTTTTCTTCTCATGCTCCCCCTGCTCAATCTTACACAGAAGTTATTTTTCAACTCTGAATGTCATTTCCTGAGAGACCTGGGTCACAAATTTGTTTCTGTTCTTTGGACAGTCTAAATTTAGACTACTGACAGGAAACGGCAGAGAAATTCTTATTTCTCTCTGGCTGGGCTAGGAGCACATTTAGAAGCAAACCCAACCACAACTGCTCCAGCGTGACCTGCCTGCCAGCACTGCGTGTAAAGCTGGATCTGCTACAGGCACTTTGCAGTAAACCTGGGTAGGTAAAAATGGCAAATTGCCCGGGTTTGCAAACAACTTACACAGCTTCCGATGCAGCCTCCAGGCTCCAGTACTAACCCACATTCCCTGTACCTCTGCTTGTCACTACCTGCTTGCCACGTCCCCTGAGATTGCTCCTGCTCTCTTTCCTACTGGGGAAGGCCTGATTGGATGGACTAAGGAAAGCCAGGGGCTTACAGCACTCGTTAGCATCAGCAATTAGTCCTGCCCTGTTACTCTGCCAGCCCTGGCAATCTTCCAGGCACTCATCACCAAGGATGCTGAAGCAACCATTGATGATCCAAGACTTTTTCCTACCAGCATTACCCACCAGCCTCTTCTCTCCCATTCCCACCTACCCCTTACTTTCTGCTCAGAGATCCTACTTAACTACCTGTGGTAATAAATGCCAAGGGAGGCAGAACTTTGAGCAGTTTCCTGTGCTTTCTTATAAACCAGGTATGGAGACAGGAGTTACAGTTTTCTATGCCTTTGTGTGTCAAGTGTTTCTCGCTGGTGGAGGCAGAGAAGAGCAGACACCAATGAGGTGGTGAAACAGTTTTTACCACGAAAAGGGAGAAGCCATGTCTGTGGAGAGTTTGCTTATCAGCTGGATAAGGCTCTATACCAAACTTCAATGCTGTACGCTGTCCCCAGCAGTGATACAGAGTTAACTCTTCTCTCTGATGTGATACAGAGGGTTGATAAAAAGGGACCTGTGGAGTGATGGTAAAAGTATCCCTGATGAGTCTTACTTCACAGAATAACTACCCTCTTGTAAACTGGATTAAGGGAAGCCCTAGTGTAAAACTTTGCAGGAAATCCTAGTGTAAGAAAATGGTAGGAAAGGCCCCTTAGCACTGGAGGCCAGGTTTCTGGGACCAGTATAAAGCAATTATGCACTGAGGCCCTGGCTTGGACCCCACACTTATGAGGGTGAGGATCTCCCAAGTCCTCTCCTCCAGCAAAGCCACCTTGCTGGGCTGGGCAGTCCACTGGTACAGCACTAACATGCTTCCTGAGGAATTTCAGGCATTTCCATTTCTGCACTCATTTTTCTTTTCAGCACATGCCTCAAGATTCTCCCCTGGCCTGAAAGCCTGAAGCAGCTCTCCTCCTTTATACTCCCAGCTCAGCAAATTACAGTCTACTGGTACAGCTCCTCAGAGCAGCAGTCTTTAAGACTGAGGAGAATGTATAAAGTAGCTTTTGCCTGCACATGTGGAGCAGAAGGGATGCAACACAGATCACAAGGCAGTTGCAGAGACAGCGCTGCCCAGGTCTACTACATATGCATCTTTTTCATCCCTTCCTCCTCCTAGCTCAGAGCCATTCTGCTGGTCTTAGACTCATTAAAACCATGTGGGGAAAGTCATACTCTAATTTGAAGGGTGATTGTTCAGTCCAGCTACCAGACTGCTGAGATTGGCTTCATTACAGGATAATTTTGGAGAACTGCTTCTTTTATGAAAGCAAAACTTGTACCAGTCATAAAATCAGAACAGTTTGGGCTGGAAGGGATCTCCAAAGATGAGAAAGTTCAACCTCTGCTCTTCCTTTCTCTCTTGCCTGTTCCCAAGCCTCAGAGCCCCAAGGTAAGGAAAACAAACAAACAACCCAAACTGTCAGAACCCAATAGTGGTGTTTCTTTTATCTAAGGTAAAAAAGGTTCCTGTTCATTGATCCATACAAAATGGGCAGGAATATAAACCACTAGCCATGTTACCATGGAAGACTCAAATGAAATGGTCTGAAGACACAAACCCTACTCTGCTATATCCTCCCACAGGAGAAAAAATGTGCAGGGGTGTTTTTGAAGGACAGGACAAGCCATTTAAATCACGGCTGCAAGTCCAATCAAGAATGCTTTTTCTTTTTTTTTTTCTTAACTACAGTTCCCTTTTGAAGCTGTGTTTTGTTTAAGGATCTCTATTCAGTCCAGATCTTGTGCATGACCCCCCTTCCTCTTCACATCAGCATGGAGTCTTCTCTTGCACTTCCCATTGGTCAAAGAGCTTCTGCTGTTCACAAGCAGATGGGCTCCTTTGATCCCAAGATCCGGTCTTTGATTCCCCCACCCTGTTCTTATCTCCCCCTCCTGAAGGAAATGAAGTATTTGGCCACCATCACGGCCCCCACCCCCATTTGCATTGCAGGCATCTGAATAAATTACTTGTATTTGTTGCTCACCACTGCTATAGCATGACTGAGGCACAATAGAAAAATACATTCATAGCTGCATAAAACCAAGCACAACAGTGGAACAGAAACCCACTTCAATACCACATCTTCCAGTTTCTCCCTATTCTCCCTTCTACTGCCTCTTCCTTTCTGCAGGAACCATGTCCCAGGACTGGTTCAGCTCCAGATAAGAAGCTGTACTGGCAAAGTCACTTGTCTCCAGGGGGCTTCAGAAAGTTGCCCTCTGGACTTGTGCTTAGAGTTTGGCTTTGGTTAAAGGGATTCCTTACGGATCCCATTGGTATGTGCAAGGGGAATGTGCACCGTGTATTCATTTATCAGTGCAGACATGTTCCTGAGCATCTCGTGGAACGTGTCCACTGTCTTCCTGTAGATGTCCCTGCGCAGCACAAAGGGACGGAAAAGGTTGAGAGGCTCAGCCCTCTGAAATATGATGGGGAAACCCAGCTCTGCTGGTACCTTCCCATTGCCAATAAAGAAGTGATAGAGCTTCTTTTCATGCAAACATTTCTCCAGGAATTTCAGCATGTCCTGTAGGCAGGCCTCCAACTTCTCTGGGGCCCAGTCCTGACTGGGACGTGCCTGCAGGAGATGCAGCAGCACTGTCTTGAGATGGTAGTTGGTGAGCCCACTGGGACCTGTGAGGCTGCATTGTTTCCCATGGAGGAAAGAGAGGATCTGAAGGCAGCTGACATGGCAGGCATTGGCAGGCAGTGTTTTGGAGACCAGCTGGATGAACCTCCTCTCATACACTGCAAAGGTGAGAAACCAGTGGGTGCTGGAGGGGATGTCTGCTGCCAGGCTGCTCCGAGGGAAGTGGGAGATGAAGTAAACGTCAGAGTTCTCATACTGCACCACAGGGGTGAGGTTGAAGGCAATAGATTTCCCTGATTTAAATTTTATCTTCAGGGCTCCTGGCGAGTCCAGGAGGCTGAAGGAAAGGTCAAATTCATACTTGTGGGAGATTCTGTTCCAGGCCTTGGTGACAGCAATCTGGAACCACTTCATGACTTGATCGGCATCCAGATATTGGGTATTTTTGAAGCACAGGAGGTCTTCCATCTCACTGCTGGGCCTGGTACTGCTGACCTGGCTATGGAGAAGGCACAGCATATCTTCCCCTAGTTTAGTCTTGTCACAGATGCAACCTGTCACATCCTCATCTGCCCTGCACACCTTGATAGTGCCATAACCTTGTTCATCTGGGGGAAAAGAGTCACCAGAGCACCAGGACTGGCAGTGAAAACAGTAAGGCTCTGGAGGGGCAAAAGGCACTATCAGATCACAGACGAAGGGTTTACGCACTCTCCAATTCTCATACATGCTCCCCACACCCATGCAATCCTCCACTTCCATGTCAGCATCCCGGTTACAAACACTCCTCAAGGCCTCCAGCAGGTCATCTGCAAAGCCTTCCACCATCTCCCGCATCCTGGCCATGTCTCCAGTGGTACCCAGGATACGCTTCTCATAGAAGCTTGCCAAGACAGCCTTGTCAGGGAAGGCCACTCCTTTAAATGCTTTCCCCAGGACTGCCATGTCATCTTCTTCTCCTCCTATGTCCTGCCAATTCCCTTCCTGAAAATCCTGCCTCCAGAGCTCGATCAGCAGGAAGATGACCATGGAAAGGGCAGTCCACATATCCCATCGGACCTTTTCCTCTTTGCTTTCCTCCACTACCACTGCAGCCTTTTCCAGAGCTTTCTGTGTGGCTTCCTGGTCTGCAATTTCCTGCTCCAAGCGCAACTGCTCCAGCCGAAGGCTCTCCTCCCGCTCCTTCATCTTCTGGATGATTTCTTCCGTGTTCTCAGGGACAGTACCATTCTCCTTAGGGAAGAAGAGTGGGTGGTTGACAATAGCTGTAATCACCAGTAGGCACACCCGGAAGAGTCCCACGGGCATGGCAGTTCCTTCCCTGGAAGAGAAAGAAAGGTAGAATGAATGACCCATGATTTGGAGTACATTCCCTCAAGTGAAAAAATGAAAGAAACACCCCACTGCAATAAAAACTTTGACATCCTTTCTAGCCCTGAAAAAAATGCTTGAATCTAGAAACTCCTACTGCACACCCGTTTCTGCAAGTTATCAACCAACTTCCCAAAGAGGCTTTATCAGCTGATGGCAAGGATGAAAGTGGCTCTTATCAAATGAACTTTAAAAAACAGAACTGTGAAGGCACTTCCTGCTGTCAATCCACTGTGATGCTGTTGGGCAGTATGGGAGAGCATATCCTTTTTGTTCCTCCTTTAAAATTCCTGGGACAAAAAGGGAAAAAAAGAGGCAGGCAGAACCTCCCCAGGTGTAAAAAAGCAGGACTGGAGATGAGCACTGCTTTTCCTCAACATTAAACTAGTATTTCAGATGTGGCAATGGCATAGGCAGGGCTGTCCTGGCCACCTTCCATGTTAAGCATGTCTGGTAACCCACACAGCCTGCTTGGATCAGGGCAACCTACACTGCCCTGCTGGTGATGTTCACCTGGGTGGGAACAAGCCTGCACAGTTTTGCACTTCTAAGTAGGCCAAGCTCTTCTTGCCTTTCAGCACCATCAGGATCAGGCTGTGGCAAACCCTTCTGGCCCCCAGGATGCCTCATGATCGCCGTCCCCAGAAAAAGGGCAGAGACAGAGACTCTGCTAAAATGGAAAGGGTTTCCTTTAGCCCAGTGGTTCTAAAAGCATCAGGCTGCTTGTTTTTGGTGCTTACTACACTAGTGACATGTGGAGGACATTAGTAAACACGATGGCTTTGGACTAAGCCATCTTCCCCAAGCATCCCCTTAACAGCTGTGCTTGCAACCAGCTCACTCCCATTTGCAATGACCTCAACAAGGCCATGAGCCCCATCCCAGCCATGTGGCAGCAACAGTCCCATGTGTCACTCCTTGCACAGGCCTTGGTATGACTGAGACCACTGTGGTGGTTACTGGCCCTGCTGCTTCAACCCCGTATTTAATAAAGCTTTCTGTGCCATGGAGTCACAATGACAGGATTTAATTCCCAATGGGACATGGTCCCATTGCCAGGGTCTCTGCCTGGTGGTGACAAGGCCTCCCAGAGGGCTGCGCCAGATGGTACTCAGGCGAAAGCCTGGGCTGTTTCCTCCCAGCTGGCATTTCTCTTTCTGGAGGGCTGGCATCACTATCAAGAGCCCAAGTGCCTGCACAGGGCAGTACAATCTGAAGTTGTCACCCCCTGTTGTGACGTTGGAAGCTCACCAGTCCCTCTTTCTAGCAAAATCACACCTCAGTCCTAGCACAGGGATATCAGAAGGACAAGATGGACAAGCAGGGATATTTCTTCTTCCAGCTGGGAAATTTTAGCACAGCTGCTGTAATGCCTCAGAAGTGCTTGAGAGGAAAGGGTTTCTGTTGCAGAAATAAAGTCTATCAATAAAATACGTCATCAATCAAACCAGAAATAGCAATCTCATTCCTAAATAATCCTGCTGTGGGAATGAAGCTGTTTCACAGAGAACCAAGAGATGGTGAGGCACTCTGTGTGCTCCAGGAGCTCAGGGATATAATTTCAACCCCCTGGCATAGCTCCTTCCTGGCTTGAACTCAGCATGTTTTGGTGCCACAGCAATCCTGCTGTCCCAGCATCTAGGCAAGAAGGAAAATATCTCTGGCAATCTTATTTATGCCTCCACAGGACACACAATAAAGGTAGATTCACCCCAGTGGACCTTGTTATCGTAACTGCACAACAAATTGCTGGTTTTGATTGAAGGAACCTGGATTTCCTCAATGCGAGCATTTACTGTACATGGGAACTGTATCCTTCAGCACACAATTATCTTTGCTTATGAGAGGGCTGGGACTGGAATAACAAGGGATGGGAACAGGATTGAGGTGCATTGTCCAAGCAGCAAGAAAATTCACACTGTGCTCAGGATAATGCTCCATGCCCCTCCCTGGTAACATTTACCAACTACCCGTTTTTTAGATCCCATGCACATGCATAGATGAATATTCTTATGAAGACATTGCTCTGGAAATGGTTTGTGGGCCCATCTTGTCCTTTTTTACATTTACATTAACTCTTTAATTCATCAGGCAAAGAATTAAAGCTGAATTAATGCCCAAATCTGGGTGTTCCAGTTATTCTGTGAGATCCATGCCTGGGCACATTTTAAAAATAAACTGGGGTCGCCCTGCTTTGCAAAGGGCTTTATCAGTTTGCCAGGGCAGGGCAGGAAATGCTGATGAGTTCCTTTCCTTAGTGCTATGTTCTTGCAGACCACGTGTGCCTTCCAAGCTTAAAAATAACATGGCCAGGGGCCAGGTGCCTCCTTCTTGCAGTTGTGACCAGGATGACATCACTGCTCTGCCCTGCTAGACCACTGTCCCTGTGGATGAAATGTTTTACTGTTACCACATTACTTTTAAGATGCCTCAGGCTGAAAGAAGTCAGCTTCATTAGGATCTCCTTTTTCATGCCCAGCTGCCCATGGGCACACTGCTTCCAGAGGATACTTGTCCCAAAGCTCTGCTAGCAGCAAGGGTAAGGCCAGACATCCCCAAGCGCATCACTGGCTGGCTCAGCTTAATTCACTCCTGGCCACACTGACACTCTTGGATACCCCTGTTCATTTTGCAGGAAGGATCAGGTTAGGAAATGTGCACACAACCTCTTCCCTCAGCAGATGCTACAGGCTACCTCTGGAAACTGGAAGTGACAAGACCTTCATATCATGCTGATTTCCAAGAGGGATGTCTGTTTTCAGCCCAGAGTTAAGATCTGCTGATCAATACTGCCCTTTTGCTACTGTAGCTACTCACATCAGAAAATGAAGCCAGACATTAATGTCAGTTAAGGCATAAGGTTAATGCTATTTGGTGCCCAAAGTCAGTGGAGCCTGGCTTCGGCGGCAGCAGCAAGGGTGCTATGGGCAGAGCGTTCCCACATCTCTCAGACACAGCTTTCCTGGCTAATATGAAAGACTCAATCATACAGGTGAAACCAGTAGCACTACCTGCTACGGTGCTTCAGCATTCCCCATAACAAAGGCTGCTCTTTTCCCATGCTTTTAACTTCAGCCCAAGCTATTTAAGCCTGATAAAAATGTTTATGCCTGCTCAGGCTGAGACATCTTTTGTGTGGGGAAGAGGGAGAGAGTCCAAACTTTTCCAAGCTGGAGACTAAGAAAGAGAAATTGCAATTTTTCAATCTACACATCAAATTTAGCAGCATTTCAAGTATGGGGGGGTGGTGGGGTCAGGGAATAAAGGTTTGTAAGTTTTTAAACAGCAAGTTCTCAAAGCAATCTCCAACATTTCCTGAATTTATCACCCTGACAGTTTTTTCCCATTTAAAGTATAGACAACCTGTGGACTCAGTAACAGGCTTACATCTGCCTACCTTCTGCAGATCTTCTTGTGCCAGCCTGGGGCCCCAAAGACTCCTCGAGTGAGGCTGCTGTGGTCCTTGCTGCATCACAGGTAAGCCACCCCTGCCAGCAGCCAAAGCAGCCCTTGCCCCACTCCCTGGCCCAGGTGAGAGCCCCTCCTTTTCTCCTGTGGGCATAAAGCAGGGAAAGGTGCAGGAAGACCAAAGAAAGCTGCTTGGGAAAGGGAGAAGGTCCAGGGTATGTGAAACCTCACTGTCTTGATGTAAAGCTGTCTCTGCTCACTGCCCAGCATGTGATGCTACTTGTTCAAACCTGCCTCTGGCACTTGAATTAGTTTCCTTGTGGGCTTTTCTGTGGCACTCACTGCTGCTGTGACTAGGGGCTTCACCAAGTTTAATATTAATGACCACTCTGCACAACCCTGAGAAGTGAGGGGGCAGACACCATCCCACTCTCCAGCTGGGGAGCAGGGGCTCAGAGAGATAAAGACAGCTGATCACTCTGCTGCCTGATTACAATCAATCAGCTGCATCCTGCAGCACTTGATACGTTCAAAGAGTCCATCAAGAGCACCCACAGCCCTCCATCCTCAGATCCCAGGCAGGTTAGGCCTCCTCCTTTCAAGCCTAAAGCCACCTCCCCAGCTGGAGGATCCTGACCTGCTACAGAGCAGGTCCTGGATGATGCACGAAGCCTCAAGAGAGGAAGGGGAAAGATGCTGCTGCTGTCACACAATTCAGGTTGGTGCCATGAAGCCACAAGCAGGAGGAGGCCAGCTCTCACCCTAGCTGATCTGAAAGCCCTTTGCTGCACAATTTGGTAATGTTTGGCTTGCCTGGAGCACAGTTCCAGGCAGAATAGCATAAGGAAAGGGAAGCAGCACAGGAGGAAGCCTTCACACAGTGAGGCAGCAGCAGCTCCACCTTCAGCTTCTCCTCCTCACCTGGGAGCATCACAGAGCTCATACAGCGTTTGGGTGGACCAGCCTGAGGCAGCTGCTGGCTGTGGCAATGTGTGCTCTCCCCCTTCCCAAACCATCCTGCCACAGGGGATTTCCTTGCAGGAGCAGAAAAGTCCTTCATGGAGATGATGATGCTTAAAGTCATAACAATGTCCTGTCCCTTGCAGCTAAATGTGCTTAATTTCTGATGTTCCCAACCCTTTCTCACACCATTTCCCATAGCAGCTTCAGAACCTTTTGCCTCCTGCTCAGCCTGGCAAAGGACAGAAAGAGATGGCAGCTTGCATCTTACCTCCACAGGCTGCTCCTGTGCTCTGAGCCCAGATAACCCTCCACCTTCTCTGAAGACATGGAAAAATATTTCCCATTGATTAACAGTGCTTTTCTTTACTCAAGAGTTCCTCATACAGCTTTATTTTTTTAGCCATTTTATTCCTCTAAATTTTGAATCATGGGTAAGCAAAACATGCTTTGGCTGGTGTTCAGCAATAAACCAGGTAGGAGTGAGCTGAAGCTTTGATTCTTAAATTGGAAAAACCCAAATCAAGCCACTGAGTGCAGTTCAGTATTACACTGGAACACACCAAGACATCCCTTAAAACACACTCAATTGCTTCCTGCAATCTGGCTGACACAAAAGGCAATGAATAGGTGGCTGCTACATTGTGTTTTGCTTCGGTAGGCTGCAAAAAAAGAAGCTTTTCAAATGGATGACAGACACTACAGCTGGTTGGGAGGCTTTTTTCGTTGAAAGCTGCTAAATTTTTGAAACCATAACTTTCATGGGAATAAATATGATTTCTGACGCCCTTATTGGGAGGTCCTTGAGGTTTGGAAAGGACTCTGCTACTTGTTTTGACTAGAGGGATTAACAGCTCAAATCAGCCACTAACCTGCAATGGGGACTTTCTTACTGGGAAGATGTGAACCTCAATCTGAGGGGTTTCAGGCCCAGCCCAGATGTTCTTCCTCATGGCTAAGCTTCTGGGAGCTTGAGGATTCCTTCTCTTGCTGCACAGAAGTAAACAAATTAGCTTTTAGCCGTTGAATGTATAGTCTGAAAAAAGCTTCTGCTGCATTTATGAAGATCTAGTCAAGAATAAAAGTTTGCTGAAAGCCCTTAGTAATGCACCATATCCTTCTCTAATTTGCAAGTATCACTGCCACCTCTCAGGTATTCAAAGATAAGATCCAGCTGCCACTGAAAGAAATCAAGCTTTTTCTTAGTGGGGACTACAAGCTCTGATTTGTAAGAAATTTGCACAATGACAGAGAAATGGGAATTGCAGAGATGCATATCAGTATTATTGTTCTTGCCAAAAACCTGGAAAGATGCACTTCCTTAAACAACCTCATAGCCACACAGTGCAGTCAGGACAGGCTCTTGCTCTCCCATCTCCTGAGCACACAGTCAGATGCAGCACACACAGCTCAGACAGGAAAACTAAGGGATAAAAGTCCAATACGGAGCCTGGGCAGCACCACCTTGTGCTGTTCTTTGAATTAAGCTGTGTGCAGGATGTCAGTGTGATGAGACATTGACTGGGACAGAACACTGCCAGCCACAGCAGCTGTAACTCGTGTTCTGACTTGTTTTTTGACCATTAAATTAGTGCTACAGACAAAGTACCGAATTCCAGCTGCCAGCACAATCACAGTTGGTTCAGCACAGACAGATGGGATTGGGCTCTGTCTTTGGCTCTCTCCTAAAGCCACAAGTGGGGAAGGACCAAATGCACCAATGCATGAGGTGCAGGGGCCTGGATGTTGAGACTGGTAACACAACAATGTTTAAAAGCAGAACAAGCCAACTGGCCTGCCCAGGACTACGGCAGTCAGCTATGGCAGAGCAACAGCCTTCCAAACCATGCCTGGAAGCCACGCCCCAGATGAGCTGCTTGGCCACAGCACAGCAGTTAGACAAGGCCACTTGCCTGACAGCTATTGTTCTGCTGTTTGATTGAGAACATTAGCCTTTCGTAATATCCGTGGACATTCTGTCCCAGGCCTGCTGCAGTGCCAACAGGGTCAGTCGCGCAGCCCGAGTCGGACATCCTGCCCAACAGGTCTGCTGGGGACTTTCGGAAACAGTATTTTCCTGCTGGGGGTCACCAGATCAGGTATTTCCAAGCAAATGCTGATGCTCATCCTGTGTACAGGACTAGATAGCCCTCCCTTCCCATTGGCAGGCGGATTCGGGGGTGATAAGAATGTGAAGGGCACTGACAGTGCTCTGGAAGCAGATACTGCAGTGCAATCCCAGGTCCAAAAGAGGAGTGATTCTGTTGGCATCTCTCCAGGCAGAGGCGTGCTTGACTGGCCCCAGGAAAGACAGGTACTCTTCTCTCCTGTCTTCCAGTCATTCACTGCCTTTGTCATCAGGAAGCTTTTTCCCAGGCCTTGTTATCTCTCCCTTGCTGCAGTCTGAACCCCTAACATTCCCGTGACCACTGTGGGTAAAAGTAAGATGAATTTTTTCTTTTCTTCTTGCAGTAGCACTCAGGATGTTCAGAGGTACTCCCCTCCTGCCTCAGATTTCACTGTACACAGGTGCATTTATAAGCTGTTGCCATAAAATCCCAAAGCCTGGACAGTATAAAGTCTTCTTTCTGGCTCAAAGGAAGCTATTTGCCTTCTACGGTTTTTTTCTAAAACCCGAAGAGATGTGGCACATAATAGGTGTTCAGTTTCCTCAGCAAGTGGGGATTTATCAGGCGCTTTTCTAACTCATTGCTTCTCAGTGTATACAGGTATCATCTCACTAATCAAAACACTAATCAAAACATGATCCTCTTCCTGCCCCAGATGCCAGCAACCATCACTAAAGGCAACTTTAACAACTAATGAATAACGCAGAGCCACGTCATGCCCCCAAAGCACTCACTGTTTACTCACTGCAAGGCTGGACCCAAGAGGGTGCCCATGGAGACCAGGAGACAAAGCCAACAGCGTGAGGAGTGCATTACTCAGTGTCCTGCTCATTGCCTGAATGTGTTTTTATTGCTTTTTGACTATGCAAGCCAGCTCAGCTCTTGTCAGCAAGCAGCACGTGGGCAGTCTGTGAAGTGGCTCAGGTTCCCCTTGCTATGGCCAAGAAGGGGGTTTACAAATTGGAACACAGTGTTTGCTGCAGGAGAGGCAGGCAGGAGGGGAAAGGTAGGAAGTGTGTATGTGCCTCCCACCCACGTATCGAGCTGTTGTAGTAGGAGCACAGCCAGGAACAGCTTGCTTTTTTAAGCCAAGTAAGTTTTGTCTGTTTTTGTCTGTTAATAATGAGAAAAATAACTGGAGTAGACCAAACTTTTGTGAGTTTTGTTGATTTCGGTGGTTGGTTTTTTTTGTTTTGTTTTGTTTTGTTTTTTTAGGAGGTGAAAAAACACACACAAAGAAAAAAAAACTTTAACTTACCACCCTTACCAGCACCCTCCTCCTCCAACCCAACATGATGGGAGCCTGGGCAATAGTTGGTCATTCCCTTGCACAATCTTTCATCAGCACAGATGGACACAACACCTCTGCTGTTTCACCAAAAGCCCGATAGTGTCAACCACAATCATTACATTGTCACTGCACAGATGCTCTCTGGCCTCCACCTGGCACTCTTGCTGGGCCCCACTCTGGCTGTCAGCCCCTCAGCCACCCAACAGCTCCTTGCACAGGAGGCAGCCATGGCTCATGGATCTGGCCTGGAAGCCACCTCAGGCCAGAGTACAGACAGGGTTCAATTGCCAAGATATTGGTTTCAATCTGCCCTCCATTTCCCCACTTAATTCTCAGCAAGGCAGAAAAACACCACACCAATGCTGTTAAATCAGGCAGTGGTTACCCTAGCTCTCCTCATCCTAAGGTAAGCATACGCTCTGTATCCTTGTACATCCAACTTAACTGTACATCGTACACCTGTTGGAACAAATGCTTTGGTATTAAAAGAATTGGTGGAAACATTATTAGAAAGCTGATTTCCCAGCAGGGATACAGCACTCCAGCACATCTAAGATATTGTGGATAGCACATGTGGATATTGGCATGGCTCAGACATGACTTGCAGAGTGATTACATTTTACATGTGAAACTATGAAGTCCCACTTCAGTTACGAACAATGAGCATTTACATATTACAGACAGTAGAAAGCACAGCAGTTGCCAAACACTTCCATACTGAAATGCTGAACAAAACCTCAACAAAAATAAATTGTTGTTGCAGGTTAAGAATTTGGCTGATTTGAGATCTTCTACTCTGTTACTGTCTTGGCTCAGTGACAAAGCCACACTCACATGTCAGGAGACCTGCAGGCCCAAGTATCTACTTAAACAGGACTCAAAAACACTGGATGGGATTGAAGGTTTGTGTGATACTGCACCATTGTTTTACTAACTAGTCACTGCTGTTTGTATTCAAACAATAGGGGAAGAACTGTATTTAAAAGCTGGCTATTGTTGCCAAAATGTCATCACAGGAATCAAAAGCAATGCTTTATTCCATTGCCTGAAATCCCAGGTTTTTCTTTTCAAACACAAAATAGTTATTTAAATAAAGTAAAACCCAAAACAACCCAACAGACTGTGAAAGCCCCTGCAGGTATGAGTTGAGGGTGTGGAAGGATGAGAGAACAAGAAGAGCACTTTTACTGCATTGCCCCATTTCCTTGACTCTCACCAGGATGACTCCCTGATCTAAGCAGAGACCCTCTGCATTGCACACAGCCTCTGAGGGAGAATCAAACCCTCTTACTTCATTACCTAGCGACTCTAGAAACAATCAGGAAAAACAACACCAATGCTTTGGGAAGCAGAAATCCCAGTCTTGGCTCACTTGCCATAAACCTAAAAACTGCCAAGACAGATACATGCACACAAATATGTTGGCTGCAGAACACTTCTGGCTAAACCCGCTCTTCAAAATGAGTTTGAATAAATAGATACAGCAGAAGAAAGCAAAGTCAGACAAGAAAACAAACTGCCCCACTTCCGTACAATATTTCCATGAAACATCCTTTCAGCACCCATGGCCACCAACTCAGAGCCATTTTCACCCAAGGGAATGACTCAGAGACACATGCACCCACTATTGCCACATGCACCCGTATTTAATAATTTTCATGTGCTCTCTGCTCAGTCCCCTCTGCTTTCCAAGAAGAGGAAACATCCCTAAGCTCTTTGTTTCCCTGAAGAATTTGCAAACTGAATGCTGGGAAGAAAAGCTCTAAAAAGACTCAAGGAGAAAGGAGCGATGTAACTTGTAGTGCTGCAGCAGAAGTATCAAACACACATATTAAGGTTGTGAAGCCACGTGGTTTTCATTTGTGATGTGTGGGGTGAGCACATACGGTTGCTTTCTTTATACTCTAAGCACAACAAAGGCAGGCTTTGTTTGAAAGCCAAGGGAGAGCCTCCCGGCACACTTAAAGGCTAAGTTACAACGTAATGGGAACTGTGACTCATAGCAGTGGGGCCCCTGCTCACAGGCACAAAAACCCCTCTGCTGCAGCAGGCAAGGAGCTTAGCAAGGAGCAAAGCCTCCAGCTCCACATGGGAGACTCAAAGCATCCAGGACTAGCAGCAAATACAAGGCTGAACTGAGGGCACATGTTGTGGATGACTTAACACACAAACACTTCCCTTTCAGTCGACGTTTCTTCCTGTAACTCCCTCAGAGTGTGAGATCATAACCCTGCACCTATTCCAAAAGCACGATGCAGCTGTGAGTCAACAGGAAAGTGGGATAAACATCATCCAAGCACCTTCAGACCATCTTTTGACTTTGGCTGCAGAAGAGCATGGCCATGATTCTTAGACTGAGCATAGCCAGCTCACTAGGTAGGACCACACTAGAACTCTGTCCTTAAGTCACCTACTGTGCCAGGTAATTTATGTTACAGCAGGGGAGAGTCAGCTGTTGGATTCCAGCTATGCAAAATAAAAACATCCCTTCCTTCCTTGCCCCTACAAGACTGGAAGATAAAGGTAATTTTTAATTACCATGAATGTTGCAATCAGCAATGCAGAGGTGTCTGTGCTGCTGAAACTTCAGGTATTTTCCCTCAAATTTCCAACAGTCCCAAGGTATTTGCTTGGTTGCTAAATCCCCAGAGGCCTTTAGAAATCAAACTCTCCTCTGAAACCAGTGACAGTAAGGTACTTGAACATCCAGGAGGAAATAGGTTAGGATCTAAGCATTCTGGATACAGATACAGAAGCCCAGGCCCCTCTGGGAAGCACTATAGTGTCAATATTGAGTGTGACATTTTAAGCCTGAGAACATCTCCTTAGCTCCACTTCTGGTATGTGTTAACACTCTACAAGAGCTTAAAAAATATGGAAAAAAGAGGTCTGAAAAAGCAATACAGTTTCTCCCCTCTGCCTACACGCATGGCTTACATTGTGCCTGAATAATTTCTGGCAAGTGTCTGTTTACTTTGTTCTGAAAAACTTCCAGCAAATCTCTGCCTCCTAAAGCAGTCTAGACGACTGCTTAGCTGCCCCTACCTGCAGGAAAATCTCCTTATCACTGCATGTGCTTTCTCCAAAACAAGCTGTTTGGATCCCTGCTGGGATCCTGGCACAGACAGGTGGTATCTTGTCTTAGGGTGCTACTTTACCTCCTTGCAGACAGCGTGGGAACCATTTGCTCCCACTCCTCATCAGATGCTCACCACTCATCGCCAAACCCTCTGCAATTTGGAAGAGCTGAAAGCAAGACACTCTCAAACCGATTTACATTGTTTTCATTTGGGTTTGGCCACAAACTCTACCTTTTCAGCTGAGGGCACCCACCATTCCTGGAGGCAACCCAGGGAAAGATGAGTTGGTTACCCAGGTGGCACAGCTGACACCTTATAACTCGTGTCCCTTCTTCTGCTCAGGCACAAGAACCTTCTCTACGTGCTCTTCCCCTGGTTTCAAAAGGGAAGGAACAGTAACAGTTTCCCTTTACCAGGCAACCAGAATAACCCTATGAGTTGGAGACTGTGCCTAACAGGGCTTAAATTCTCCAACAGTTGGCTGCAATGGTCCTCATCCTTGCCAACACCATGCTTGGTTTTTCTGAGCCACATACATGGCAGTGGGATGTACCAGATGTTTTCCCTAAAAATGCTGAAAAAGCATCCCTGCCTTGAGGCAAATATTGCTGATACAAATAATGTCCTAGATCAGCCAGAAAAACTTGCCTCTGGAGGAGGGATAATAATGAAAGATGGTGAATGGAAAGGAAAAAGGGAAAGAGCTTCATTTACACATAGGAGAATGGCAATGGGCCAGCTCTCACAGCTTTGATCGAGTCTGGCTGGAGGAGCATGCCAGGGAACTCTGTGAGCTGAGCTTTGCTAGAGTAGAGCAGCTGTTTGAACTCTGATGGGAAAAAGGGGACAGACACCACCCAGCATAGATCCAGAATAAATAAGTAAAAGAAAAAAAGAATCACGTGGCGGGCATGAACTAACAGGTATTCAGAGCTGTAGCAGGACGTTGTGGCAGCCAGGATGGCTGCTCTGGCAACTTCCTCTGGCATCAGCTCCTGTTCTTGCCTTCCCACCACTGCTACCCAAAGAGCCTCCCGTCACACACTCGCACAGCAGCACTGCCAGACATCTTGGTTTCACCCAAACACTTCTCCTTTCAGTGAGGTTTTAAGGATTTTCATACAAATATGAAAACTGTACACATTGCTGGCTTGTGAAAGCACTATTTCCCTTCAATTTGTCTGCCACTGCTGTCACCCTTGATAATCTGGCAGTTTCCCAGCCACTTCCAGGCCTTTGCTCTCTCTCTAACATCTAGAAGAAGAGACTTCCAGTACCTTCCCGGTCTGAGTAAGGTACTTCTGACAAGTTTTCCTGCACAGCAGAAAATTCAGCAGTAGCTGATGTCAGCAAAGCTTTGGACCCTTTGGTTCCCTTCTTCCATCACTCTCTGACTAGATCCCAACTCTACCAAGTAGTCAGATAAAAACAATTTTATACTGAAAGTCCAAAAGAGAGAAGCTTTTAACACTGATCTTCCACACTGAAGCCATTTCCAAATTAAACCTGCACAGCATTGCTACTTTTGCTTTGCAACAAGCTGTCTGAACCTCCCTGCTGGGAAAAGTTCTAAAATACGAGCCACACCAATTTCCTTTCAGCAGTTCCGCTGCAAGGCTCAAGATGTCCTAGTGAGAGCCGATCAAGAAGCTTTTTTAAATCACATCAAATCTGGAAGGAAGAATGACCCCTGGAGCACTTACCTGCTACACAGCTTTGCAGGTGCTCATTAAACTGCACATTACTACTATCACCGTGATGCAGAGAAGACTAAATTCCGTCACCCGCCACTGAAGCACAGCCAGGAAGTCTGCAAAACACACAGAGAATGAATGAGGAAGTGCAGGCAGAAGATGGATATATAATGCTGTTATCTAAATTGGGGATTGCTTAAAAGAGAGATTAACTCACCCCCTTACCTAATGAAATGATCCTAAAAGCTCAAGAGACCAGAAATAATCAGTTTGAAGTGATCAGGGAAGAGTTAAAATGCTACTTCTCCCATGGAAAAGTGCAGATCTCACTGTGGGTCTCTCAGCCTTGAAGACATGTCGGCAAGCAAGGACCTCCCTCCTCTGACTCCATCCTCATCCACCAGCGCTCTCCTTTTACAAGGGATTAGGGTCAAATGAGCAGCTGCATAAGTGCAAGGGCTGGGACAGTTTTGTCTGGGATTGGTTTGTCTAGAAAAGGCACCTAGCTGCTGTAAGCAGCTTGTAAGGTAGAAATACTAGCTTGGGGAGTTGGGTTTAGAGAGCTAATGGGAGAAACAGAAAACACAGAAGAGGCAGGAAACAAGTCTAAGGGCACAGGAAGATATGAAACACAGAACCACAAAGATAAACTACAATATTTTAGGATAGAGAAGTGAAGAAATTTTATATGCAACAGGAAACAAAGTCCCCCAACCAGAAGGAGGAGAGGACCCAACAAGCTGGTTGCAGGCAGACAACAGAGACATTACCCAGCTGCACACAAATGGGCTGGGGAGGAGGAATCCACCACCCTCTTTTCAAACCTTCAAACCTTCCCACTGTTTTCATCCAAAGCCTGATGAACTCATGATCAGTGTGGGCTGAGCTGGGCTTTAGAGCAGGGTATTTTAAGGGCTCAGCACTAGGTTGATGCATTCTTGCTCTCTTGAACTCCTTCAGTTCACCTCTCTCCTCCCATGTACCTGTTTTGACCAGACTGTGTGTACAGTTTCACTTCTCTGTTTCCATCTGCCCCTGTGAGGCCAAACTGGGCAAAAGCGCTCTGCCCAGCCCTCCCATCTTGCAGGGCTGCTGGTGCCTCTGCTCAACCAGTGCCACAACACCACCTGCAGCGGCACAGACTGTTGAACACAGGAGAAAGACACCCCAAACCCCAAAGGTCTGGATCTGCACTGTAATATCCCAGAGGATGTTTGTAAGCCCTCAGGGCCTGCAATGCCTGGTTTCATGGTGGCTCAGGGCCAGTGAGGCAGAATAGGTACTTGGAGGACAGGAGCTATTAATTGCTGTGCAGGATCTGTTGCTATGGGATTTACAATTCACTTGTTGAGATAATTTTTAAATCTCAAAAGAGAGAGCTTAAGTTAGGGTCTCTCCCTCAACTAAGTGTATAGATGTTGGAGAGACCCTGACAGAACCTTATGGATACTAGAAGGCCACAATGATGTCTCTCCACAACCTCCAGGCTGGACAACTCTCAGCCTGTTTTCATAGGAGAGGTGTTCCAGCCCTCTGATAATCTTTGTGGCCTCCTTTGTACCTGCTCCAAGAGTGCCACGTTTTTCCTGTGCTGGGAACCCCAGAGATGGATGCAGCGCTGCAGGTGGAGTCTCAGCAGAGTGCAGTAGAGGGGCAGATTCCCCTCCCTTGCCCTGCTAACCGTGTTCTGGGCTGCAAGTGCACATTGCTGAATCCATCCAGCTTTTCATTCAGAGAGACGCCAAGTCATTCTCTACAGGGCTGCTCTCAATGAATTCTCTCAATTCGTCCTCCTGTCTGGGGTTGCTGCAAACCAGGTACAGCACTTTTCACTTGGACTTGTTGAACTTCACGAAATTCTTGTGGGCCCACCTCTCAAGCTTGTCCAGGTCTCCCTGGATGCCATCCCTTCCCTCTGTCGTGCCAACAGCGCTGCTCAGCTTGCGTCATCTGCAAACTTGCTGAGGGTGCACTCGATCTCACTATGCCACTGATAAAGATATTAAAGAGCATCAGTCCCAAGACAGAGCCCTCAGGAACATCACTGGCCTCCACCTGGGCAGAGAGTCAATGACCATAACTCCCTGGATATGTCCATCCAGCCAAATCTTTATCCACTGAATAGTCAGCCATTCAAATCCATTTCCCTCCAATTTGGAGATGAGGATGTTGTGTGGAACCATGTCAAAGATCTTACAGAAGTCTAGGTAAATGACATCAGTCCGTCTTCCTTTGCCAAACATTGCAGTTATTCCATCATAGAACGCCACCAGATCGGTTGGGCATGATTTGCCCTCAGTGAAGCCATGCCGGCTACCTTGAATCATCTCTTTGTCTTGCATAAACCTTCTTAACACTGCTTCCATGAGGAATTCTGAGCAACTCAGCACAGAGTTTGTTTTGAGCCAGCCCTATATGAGAGCCTCCTCTCCTTAACAGAAATGAAAGCTGTCCCTGCTCCAGTGAAGCTCAGCAGCTGATCTGGCCTTCAGGTCACGGCAGTAAAACCTGTTTGTTTTGCTGCTGGTCAAGGTTGGCTCAGCAAACTTTGCATGGCCCACACGTGTGTGTGTGTAAGTATAAACAAGCCAAAACCAGAGCCCTGCTGCAGCTGCACCACAGGCCAGCTCTCCATCCCTCAAGCTGCTTGAAGCTTGGCTACCTGCCTCCCTGCCCACTCCAAGGAGCAAGCAGGCAGAAGGTTTTGCTTACACGCTGAGCCCACATCCCTGCAAAACCTGGAATTCATGGTTGGGCACATGACAATGCTGCCCAGTGCACACCCTGGCCACACTCTCTCCCTCCAGCCTCGAAACCAGAGTCTCTACCTCTCTCTGCCACCCAGCAATTACAAGTGCTGATGGAAAATATGCTGCCTGGAAGCAAACCTGCTTTTTCCCCAGTATAAATGGATTGCAATAGCACTTGGGAGTGAAAAAGCTGACCCACCCAAAAGTCTATTTTAAAGGGGATCTAAAGGAACAAGCCAGAAGCTTTTTTCAGCTTCCTTTTCCATTGCACCATTGCTATGGATTGCAATTGCAATTCCATGGAGCAGAGTGAGCAGGACACGACAGCACAGGACAGCACAGAGACTCCTCAGCTCTTCATGGAGTTCATATATCTGTGTTAATTCATTTGCAGGCAAGCTCCAAGATATTGAAACCACAGTCAGCAGGTAGATAGTTACAAAAGCCAGACTAAAATTGTCCTTTGGAAAATCATACCGTTTTTCTTAAAAAATGAACTCAGAAATTACTGAGATCAGCTTGTGAAACACCAGTGTTAGGTTTCTGTGGATCAGATTCCTTTCCTGTGTTAGTCACTGCCATGCAAGGAGAATCACAAGCATTGGCATCCCTCTGAGACATCATGCAGAGACACACAACAGCCCTTATTGCCATGGATAGCACCAACAAGAGCAGGACATGCAGCTTTGGTTGCCCTAGTCATCAGATGGCCCAAGACAATTACTCTGGAAAATCAAATTCTTAGTATACAGCAATGCTCCAAGCAACAAAAAGAGGAAGACAGTTAGGTGGGGAGGGGCCACCACCTGAGCTCTTGATAAACAAATTCAACGCCTTTGGCGTGCACAGGTCGCTTCTTCCTTGCAGATGCCACTAGTGCAAATGCAGATCACTGAGTCCTGTACACCCAAGTAATGCAAGAAAAAAATAATGTCATCTACAGCTGGGAATCAAGAAACCGTCAGGTCCCAGTACTCACACTGGTTCTCTGAATTCGGGAAATCAATTCATCTCTCTCCACATCTGTGGCAATCACACTTAATACGTGGAGTTCCCACATAAGAGCAGCACAAGGCATCTATTGTGCTGAAAACAAGGTTGAAGAAAAGGCTTGAAGTTTCTCCTCCTAATTTCTGTGCTCTACTTTTGTTTGAGGACTGAGAGAACCCCTTTCCCTTATACTAGCGAAAATTTGATTTTAAAAGCAGATGCCTATGAAGGTAGCCAGAATCACTTTAGTCAGAGCTGCAGAAGAACAATACCCTCATCAAACCAAACTAAAAAACTTCACACAACACGATATGCTGCACTACAGCAGCTATCCTGTCCAAGTGCTGCTTTCATGGCAGGTCAGGTCCTTGTCTGGAAGCTCATGGCAAACACTTGTGCCTGAAGGAGATGCACTAGATATGGGTGAGGCCTACAGCACTCATTAAAAACATATTAATAGTAATGTTCACTTAGAGACACTGCTCATCTTGCCTGACCGTGTAAGAGAAGCCAATAACAACATGTCCTATTTTTCTGAAGGATTTTAGCATGGCAGTTCCCAAGAGAACTGCTTCAGTGGGAGATTGCCAAGCTGAAGATGCAAAGGCCACTAAGGTTCGTGTTCTGCATGTCAGTTTTACAGCCCATTGACTTTCAGCATCCCAGTCCTGGCTCACTCTGATTTGAACTACAAATTCCTGCTGGCCATCGTCAAAAATATGCCCACACACATTAAGAACAGCTCTATTGAAAGCATCCCTCCTTCAGCTCCACTGAAAACTTCACTCCTTCTCTCTGTGCTCATTAGTGAGATGTTGAGTATCTCAGAAGAAAGACAAGGAAGTTTTAAGCCCAAGCCGTGTAACACTGAACACGCAGCAAAGCTCAATGATGCATTTTGTATGGACTATACATGTGCGAGACAGCGCTGGCCCCAGGATATCACGGGCTGTGTCACCAGCAAAGGGCGATGGCCGAGGTGTCTCGGCTCGGTCCCGCCGAGTCCCCGAAGGACTGCGGCCGCTCTCCCGCCGCCCCGCGCGTTCGGTTCCCGCCTGGGCTGCAAAGAGAGGGATGCCCAAAGCTCTGCAGGAACTTTGGCGGGCGCAGCACCCCGCCCCAGGGGCCCGATCCTGCCGGTGCCCCGCTACTCACCGAGAAGGAGAATGCGCACAACATAAAAGTTACCCCGTAAGGAGAAGCCGGGGA